>LPNX010355692.1:115940-134391 GCA_001517045.1 Pseudotsuga menziesii | reverse complement strand
TATATATATATATATATACATATATATATATATATATACATATATATATTAATTGAAGGACTCAGGCTCTTGGTTGAAGATGAAGACAAAATAAGTTTTTAATTTTTTTGATTTTCTTTCAGCACCACATGGTGTACGAGGAGGAAACATATAGCTTGGACTGTTCATATGACCCATGTTCGAGTAATTCTATCTTTACCACCTAGATCAACCTGACCACAAAAAATGTTGCACCCTCAATGATCACACTGCCAGCTGGAAGGATCAACGAAGACATGGAAAATAGGGAGAAAAACCTGCTGCTCAACCCGACAGTCGCTAACAGATCACTCTCACTGTCAATGGTATTTTCTATGGAACAAAACGTTAGAATCCCTTCATTTTTTTATCCCCGTATTTAGTTCAAGTGTTTTTTAACACATGCACTTTTTTTCACCATCCGATGGGGTCAATGATGAAAATTTATTTCCTCTGGACCCAGATGCCACCCTGCTTGGACAAACCTTACCAGAAATTGAGGATTTTCTGAATGCAGGCTGGTCCAAACCGCTCCTTGTAGAAACAAAACCCACACTCATGTTTGGGGATTCCAATGTAGAAGATTTTTTCAACTCTTTGTTAAAAGCAACAGAGCCCTAGGAAACCCTACCAAGCTCTGGCTCAGACACCAGTCGCAGCTCCTTGAATAGAACTTCTCTGGAAGAGGAAGGTGAAAATGGAATCCCTAGGAAGAATAGGAAAAATAAGTGCTTGGATCCAAGTGGTTGAAACCTAAACCTTTTTTGTTGTGTAAATGTGGGTATACAAGAGGTGGAAGACATGGTTGACTTGGTGATTGTAGGGAAGATAAGGGGCATAAACCCTAATCTCAAAGAAATGAAGGAATGGGTACAAAAAAATTGGACGGGCCATTTAACATCAGTGAATGAAATAAGTGGTTTGTCAAAATGATGGTATAGATTTACTTTCAACATCAAAAAAATATTTGAGGAAATTCCGAGTTAGAATTGGTTTTACGGATTGATACGCATCCTTTTTAAGAAATAGACTCCATTATTTTATGCTGACAGTGAGAAAATGGATAGAATTCCCATTTGGGTACATTTACCAGGTCTCCTATTGGAGTTTTGGAACCCAGGCTCCCTGAAAGACCTTGGAAATGCCATCGAAAATTTCTTGGAAGCAAATCGTTCATATCTTTAAACCCATCAAAGGAAAGTGGCACGAATCCTGGTATCTATGAACATCAGAATAGATCTCAGGGAGCACCTCAATATTATTTAGGGAAATATAACTTGGCATCAACCCTTCAACTATGAGGGCTTACCATTCATATGCCATTGGTGCCACAAAGTAGGTAATTTGGCAAGAAAGTGTCCTATTTCCTCCTCCACAGACACTGCCCAAAAAAGGAGACACCCTAAGGAAGATGAACCATAGGACAAAGGGAAGAAATAAAAAGAAACAGGTGAATATACATATAAGCCTGTTCAACCTTATAACTTCCTGAAGAACAAGAAGGATATCAACCTGAAGGGGGTGCTCCACTTCACTTAGGTATGTCTTCTATTCTTTCCCTAAAAGAGTAGTTAACTCCTTTAAATTTAACTGAAATTACACCTCCAACTGCAAGCAATTTAGTCACAGTTCATCCCCTCTCCCCACAACAAAAAATCTCTTCCCCACCTGCACAAGTGATCTCCTCCCCTTCACACTCACAGGAGTTATCTCTGCCCTCCCTCCAGTCCCCTGATCCAAAATTCTATATTGACCCTATCCCTCCTTCTTCCTCCACCTCCCCAATCAATTTTCATCTTCGCTCAAGGGACATCCTAGCCCAATCAATTCCCCCATCTACTATCCTTAGCTTGGGCTCAAATCCAATTCTCCAAACCAAAGGAAAAGGAAGAGGTAGACCCTCTTTCCTCTCCTTTGCGTAGCAAAAGGAACTTCAAGATCAAGCAAATGGCAAGAAGAAAACTATCTTTGGGGCACTTAGAGTAGTGCAATCCCCTGAAGGGGATCCCAAATGAAAATCCTCTCTCTCAATTGTAGGGGTCTAGCAAGTACTTGGAAAAAACTTTCCCTAAATAGGATGATACATGTTCAAAATCTAGATTTCATTCTTCTGTAGGAAACCCTAGGTACAGAAGCATGGGTTTCTTCTTGTTTATCCTCTTTTTTAAGCAATTTTTCCTTCTTGGCCAAGAGTGCCAAAGGACACTCAAAAAGTTTAGCAATAGGATGGAACCCTTGCATTCTGCATCGTGTAAAATCATTGGGAGCCTCATTTGGCATGTGGATGGAATTATTTTGGGCATAAGAAAACTTACATCTAAATCTCATAAACATCTATGGTCCTTATAATGACATAGTGGCTTTCTGGGAATTAGTACAAGCCTTTGAGTTTCTTAAAAGAGAAAATGTGATTCTTGGTGGGGATCTTAATTTCACTCTTAGAGTCAATGAAATCTGGGGTCCAAATGCAAGATCGGATTCTTTGGCCGCCTTCGTCAAAAATATTCTATAGAACCTTAAATTGGTGGATCTAGATCCACAAAATCTTAAGCCAACATGGTCAAATAGAAGATCTCGGGAAAAACAAATTGCAAAGAGATTAGACAAATTTTTGTAGGGGAAATTCTAGTTGAAAAGGTTTTGTAGTTCAAACAATGGGTTGACTCAAGAGCTGATTCAGATAATCAGCCTATTTCTCTAGAAGTATTGAGAAATCCAAAATAACCAACCAGTCCATTTGAATTTTGTGTAGCATGGATAAAACATGAGGACGTCCTTAGGCTTATACACTCTAATTGAATCCCATATGAAGTAGAAGCTGGATAACATGCTGTAACCCACTTTGTGAAAAATATTTCCCATATCAAAAAGTTACTGAAGGAATGGGTAAAAAACAAAAAGCTCCAGGATGAACAAGCCCTTATCTAGGTTGAGGCAGTTTTGGCTGAAATACATAAGTCAGAAGGGGGAGGACTCTCAACTCATGATGAAAATGAAATATCGATTCAAGCAGAGTCAAGTAGAAGAAAGATATTGGAGGAATATGAGGAATTTTTGAGGTTTAAAAGCAGAACCATCTAGATGACCTACGGAGAGGAAAACACTTACATTTGACCATGGGAGGAACCAATCCTACCACCATGTCAGAAGGGAACAACACTTACATCTAACCATGGGAGGAACCAATCCTACCACCTTGTTAGAAGGGCTCATAGACTCATCACTTCCCCTTGGAAGGAACCTCTATCTGGAGAACACCATGCTTCTCCTAGAAGTACTTCACTCTAGATAATGTCTTTTTCAACACATCAGCTATTTGTTCATCCATCGCAACATACTGGAGCTTCACTGCTCCCCTATGCACCATATCCCTGATATAGTGGTATTTGATCTCGATATGCTTCAACTTGGCATGGAACAATGGGTTCTATGACAACCTCACACAACTCTGGTTATCGCAATATATACAAGTAGCATCCAACTAGAGATCAAAAAAATCAAACAGTAGCTTTCTCATCCATACTGCCTCACAACTAGAGCAACAAGTTGTGACATACTCTGCTTCGACCATATCAACACCAAGAGATCTGACCTGATCCCATACTGAAGCAATACCCATAAATTCTCTTCCTATCAATGGCACTTCCTACCAAATCTGAATCCACATCACCCTCTAGGTTAATCTTTTGATTCGCCTCATACTTGAGCCCATAATCAACTGTACGCTTTAGGTACCTTAGAATATGCTTTGCACCAATCAAGTGAACATTTCCCAGATTCATCAAGAACTGGGTCAATGTGTTGATAGCAAAAAAAATATCTGGTCTTGTGTTTGTCAGGTACATCAAGGACCCAATAATTTGACGATACATTGTAGCATCAACTAACTTTGATGAAGCATCATCGAATAACTTCAGGTTCGATGCCATAGGTGTGGTCATGGCCCTGCAGTCCACAATCTTGGACCTCTTCAAGATCTCTACTACATACTTCCCTTTTCCTAGGGATATTACATCTGCATTCTTCTACACCTCCATGACTAGAAAGTAGTGCATCATGCCTAAGTATTTCATATCGAACTTGGCAGCAAGCTTCCTCTTTGTATCATTAATCAACCCATCCTCACAATTACAAACAAGTGTACGAGTATCACTAGGTTCCCTTATTCAACCTTGTAGTAAATATTGGAATATGCTTTACTCTTGGTAAATCCCAAACTAGTTAGGAAGCTGTCAATTCTGTCGTACCATGTCCTGGGTTCCTATTTCAGAATGTATAGGGTTTTCTTCAATTTGCACACATGAGTCTCTCTGTCATGTGTCTCAAAATAGAGTGGCTAATCCATATATACTTCCTCTTCTACTACACCAGTCAAGAAGGAAGTCTTGAAATCCATCTAGTGTATCTCCCATTTCATCACTGTAGCCAGGTCAAGTACTGATCTAATGGAAGTGTATCTGGCTATAGGTGCAAAAGTCCCTTCATAATCTATTCCTTCTTTTTGGGAGAAGCCACGACCCACAAATATTTATTTATATTTATCTATGGTGCCATCTACTGCATGCTTGATCTTTTATACCCACTTGTAAGTCACAACAGACTTCCCTTTTGGTCTTGGGACAACATCCTAGACATCATTCTTTATGATCGATAGGTAGTTCTAGATCATAGAATCTTTCCATTCTTTCTTTTCTAGTCCTGCCTCATAGTTGGAAGATTCTTTATCAATGATGTCACATAATAGAACTACATAGCCAGAGTAGGACCTAGTTCTTTTTCTCTCTTTGTGCATTTATTCTGGAGCCCCATATCTTTCTGCACCTTTGATAGCCTCTCGTACCCTAGCAGGTTTCCTCTTATGAGTATTCTTCTCCTAGGGTGAATTTACAGGTTCATGGGGTTCTTCTATTTCTTGATTTTCTTCTTTAGTTGCATCGTTCATAGCTGTATCTTGAATCATGGGTGCTTCTGGTTCTTCAGGGTCTTTAGCGGGATTCTTTTTGGATTTTTTGTAAGCCGAGTCTTCAACAAATGTTATGTCCCTGCTGATGTTGATCTTCTTGAATCCCGGGAAGTATATTCTGTAAGCCTTCGAGCTTTCACTGTATCCCACAAATATACCCTTATTTCCTGAGGGATCTAATTTTATCCTCTTTCTTTCGGAATGTGTATGTACATTCAACAAGCAAATATTCTGAGATAACTGACTTCTGGCTTCTTGCTGGAGAATACTTCTTTGGGTGTCCTATTCTCGAGTACTCTATGTGGAGTATGGTTATGTACATACAAAATTGTTCTAGCAGCCTCTTCCCATAGACACATCGGAAGATCTTGATCATGAAGAATTTCCCTTGCAACTTCCATAACCATTCTATTCTTTCTTTCTACAACCCCATTCTCTTATGGATTATATGGAGTGGTCAACTCCCTCTTAATCCTTGAATCTATGCATAATTCTTTGAATTCATTTGATGCGAATTCTCCACCATTGTCTGATTGAAAGGTCTTGATTTTCTTTTCTGTGCGGTTCTCGATCAAGGCTTTGAACTTTTTGAACCTGCTGAATACTTCAAATTTGTTTTTCAAGAAGTATATCCGTGTCTTCCTAGAGAAATTATCCATGAAAGAAACATAGTATACATACCCACTCAATGAACTGGATGACATTGGACCGCATACATCGGAGTGGATGATTTCCAAGATTCCTTTTTCCTTACTCTTGCTACTTGGAAATTTCTTCTTTGTGTTCTTTCCTTTTGCACATCCTTTGTAGACATCGTCATGTTTTTCCTATATTTCTAGAAGACCTTCAACAACTTTGCTTGCAAGTGGTATTTATCTATAGTACACATGTGAAAGCCTTATGTTCCAAATTTCATTTGCCTCTACTGAGTCATGGACCAAGGCTTTTTTGGTTGGCCCTTTAGTTTGTATAATCCTCCCTCTTGCTCTCCAATCACAAGTGCATCATCTATAGTCTTTCCCTTTGGCCACATAAGGACTTGGCCATCTACAAATGTAACCATCGTGCCTTTTGCATCTAATGCAGAGATGGAGAGGAGGTTCTTCTTTAGTCTTGGTATAAACAAGACATCCTTCATCTTCATAGAATTTCTAGAGTCTAGCTTATAGGAGGATTCACCACTACCTTTTATGGGATACTGATAGCCATCCCCAAGTTTCACCTTATGGGGTGACTCATGTTCTAATAATTTCACAAAGGAATCTTTGAATTCCTTCATATGCTTGGAAGCTCCACTATCTATGAGCCAATCATTGATTCCATGTGTGAAAGTTCTCGTGAGAGCAGAAATCAAAACATATTCTTCATCACTAGAAGAGTCTTCTTCTTTGAATCTCTTACTTGGAGGTTCATTATCCTCTGTAGTGTAAGCATAATGTCTTCCATTGTAGTTCTTATTATTTTGAAAGCCACCTTTCTTTTTGGGACGAAATCTGGATATGTGTCTTTTCTCATCACATGTAAAACATTAGATACTAGATAGATATTTTCTATGGTTATTCTGATGTGAATGCTTACCTCTGTGATGATGACGGTTTCTTTTGCTTTTATTGGTGTGTATTGTGAGATCTTGATCTTCATTTACCATATTTTCTTATTGAGCTACTATTCAAGCTTCTTCTTGTGAGCATTCCTCCCACAGCCTACTCAAGGTGACTAGATTTCTTCTAACACAAATTCCTTGAATGAAGGAGTCCCATGGCCTAGGGAAACCATTCAACGTGCTCATCACAATTTTTGCATTCTCTACTTCTTCATCTGCTGCTTCAAGTTATTCTTTGATCTAGGAGTGATCTAGGAGGATCCAAGAAGGAAATTTTTTTGAAGTCCTCCAATCTCATCAAAACTGGTGTCGAATCAAAGGGCTCGTTGAGATTATTCCAACAACGTTCATTTCACCTCAAACGGAATTTGTATGAGAAAGTTATCACATTCTGTTGTATTGATGAAATAGGCAAAATTGGCAAAAAGAGGTGCCACATGGCACCACTGACAGGGTGACATGTGGCATCCGTACAGTATGAACAAATGACATGGCAGTGGTATGGATAGACATGTGGCATTATGGTCCAATCAATATGTGACATGTGTCATGTACAAATGATGAGGTGGTAATCCAGTCAGTAGTACAGACCAATCTGAATGCGACACGTGTCAGTACAGAGGTGACTGCGCAACTTAGTTGGTAGTATGATAGATGAGTTGGAAGCTGACTGGGCGTTGAGGTGGACCAATCCAGAACTACCATGTGGCAGCGTCAGATTGGTCAATATTGATTGAAGTTCACCAAAATGTTCCTGCTCCACCGGTTTCGAACTCCTGACCTCCCATACCCTGTCTCCGTGCCTTTACCAATTGCGCTGGTAGTGTTCTTTGTATAATGTATGGAAATAATATTATTTAAAGTGGCATTTTGAGCCCCAAAGGAGCTGGGGCTTATCCCCAACCCTGGTTCTTCCTCCAATGTGACCTGGAGCTCCGACTAGCACGGGAGCCCGCGCTCTATTTTAGCACATGTCGAATTACAAACTATAGAAAATGGGTTATAAGTGGGTCTAAAAACAAGTTATGTTATAATAAATTTGTTTTAAAAAAAAACCATATTGTGGGAAAAGAATTTTATTGTAATATTCTAAAAATATAAAATGTGGTTGGCATAGTTGTAACTATGTTAACTACATAATTTAAGAAGAGCCTAACCAAGTGTGGGGAGTTGGAACCATATGCCTTCTTGGGAAAAATTTGTTGTAACCAAAGAGAACATGAGGAAAATGTGAAGAGGGGCAAGTCATGGCTATATAAGCCCCCTTAGTTGCCATTTGGAACACATGCTTTGGAGTGGAGACTTTGTAGCTAGAGGAGAGAAGGGAGATTGCATAGTTTTGCGGGAGGAAGGTACGAGTGTTTATACTCATTTTGCACTGTCTTCAGGCTTCGGAGTTGCTGGAAGCAGTCTTGTTGTGTTTTGGGCAGCAGTTCTCTTCCTGACCATTGTCGCCAAGGTATCATTGTATCATTGCCATGTATTTTGCCTTGATGCTGAGATTATAGATCGGCCCTCCTATTAAGAAGCAGGCCCAGAGACGTAGTCCATCCTGGACGAACTCCATTATCAACTTGTTGTCTTTATGTGTGTATTGTCTATGCTTTTTGGTTCTCTTCTTATGGATTTGTGAGCTTCATTCATGCTCTTTATGCAATTCATGTTAACGTCATAGAGTAGCAAAGATCTTGTTTTTGGATCAGGGAGACCCTTGTAAAGTATGATTGTATGGTCTCCGCATTCTAGATCTTCACATTCTTCAACTGGTTGCTCAATGTCATCTTCCAATTTATGTTCTTCCCTTCAAATAGCTTGGTCAAGGATTCAAACATCTCTTTAGGTGTCTTTAGGGAGGACACTTGTGGTATGGGGTGATCCTTGATTGAATCAGAAATGATCCTCTTAGCCTTGATCAATTTATTCTTATGTAAGTCCTTAGCCTTATCTCCCTTTGGAACTAGAATTTCTCCACTGATGTAGGAGTTCAATTCATTTTCTTCAAGAAGTAGTGAGATCCTATACTTCCATGCTCGAAAGTTATCATCTCCCTCAAGCTTTTCATCAAGCTTGGTGTGATCAGACATCTTAACTGAGAACCTCAAATGGAAATACAAAATATTTAGATCTTACCAATTTGGGAAGCTGAAAACTGGATCTGGAGTGGATCTTCTGCAGTGCTGGTTTTCTGGTTCGAGGGAAAATTAGGGTTTGACTTTTCGAAAGTTCTACCAAACCAAAAACCTTGATTTTTGTCTCTAAACTTTGATTTTGATGAGGATATAAATCCTATGCTGGGCTCGCTCAAAAATTTCTCTTCTGTGAGAAGCCCTAATTTCTCGATGTAGTGATAGGTCAAAAACTGAAAATGCTCAGAATTAGATTCTACTTTGACAAAAAGATGCGCCCTTGAATGGAGAGCTAGCCTAGCCTCCTTTTGCTGATGGATTGTGGAGAGAGACCCAAAAATTAAGAATGTAACACCCCGGTTTTGAACCCAGGGTATTAAATTGCATATGATGTAAATATTGTATTAAATCATGGTGTGAAGCTCAAGGCAACGGCCCTACCATGGATTTAGTGTCTTATGTATTGATGATTAAAATCGATTTTGATGGTCTATGTGCTAGCTAGGAACAATGTGTTTGAGACACCATGTAAAATGCTACATTGATAAAATACCACAACTAGCTACGTGTCATGATGTTAAAGAGACAGGGGCATTATCTGACAAGGAATAGGGAGGGGGGATTATTCAAACCTTTGATCCTATGGGAAAAAGGCCAAATGTCAAAGGGAAAAACCATCAAGTTGTCAACCACCCTTTTTGTATTTTATGCCTAGTCATCTAAAATTGGTGTAGGAAGTTATTGCCTTGGGATGGGAATATGGGCGTCAAATTCGAAATTGGGAAGTTACCCATTTTTGGGAAAAAAAAAAAATTTGGCTTCTTGGGCAAGTAAATGCTGGGAAATGCCTTCCCAAGCCATTATTCACCCATGTGTTTCCTTTCTCATGTAGCTAGAGATAGTTGGGGTATTCTTCCTGATGTTTTTTTGGTTTTATTCATTCCTCCGATGGATGGGAATTCGATTTGGGAAATACTCAGTGGCTGGGACCCTCCTTGGGAATTTTTGTTGTGGTTTTACTCATTGTTGTAGATGGAAAATCCTATTTTTGTTTGGTTCATGAATGTGAAGCATTGATTCACATTTTGGGGGTTTCAAGACGTCATTTTTGGTCTTCCTCAAGAAGCTGAGCTTGTTGGGCATTTTCCCCATGATTTCCTGATGTTTCCCTCATTTCTCCTTATGATCCATAAGCGGTGCCACCACTTATATCCCTTGGTCCATAAACATTTCTTTCCTGAACCACTCTGTCATAAGAGGAGAAAAGCGGTACCCTATGTAAAATGGGAAAAAGAGAGGATTATCAAGGCTTCTAGACCATGAGTCTCATGTCCTCCCTTATCCCTATCATTGTGGGTTAGTTGAGCTCGAGATCCTCCATCATAGGATGTTAGAGGCCACCTCATCCATAAATCTCTCAACCATTCCTATCCATTGAGCCTTATAAATACAAGCTCATGTCAATGGTTGAGGGGGAGAACCATTGAGGTATTGGTATGCTATTAGATTGACCACTTTTCCAAAGCCATTTGAGAGCATAGAGAGAAAATTTGGAGCTTATGGGGATGAAGTGTTGTTTTCATGGAGATGCATGTTGCATGTCGACACTAAGGCTTAATTGGTTGTAAAATTATCCATTCATCTTAATGCAAAGATGATTTCCATCCCACATTACTGTTGTTGTTGATTTCACATGTACATGTTGTTATATTCCTTAGTCACTAACATGGATCAGTAGATTATGTTCTGGTATATTTGATGTGTTTGCATGTTTGATATGATTGCAGGTACATAGGTGCACTATTGAAGCGACATTCCAGGTATCTACGACATCTAGGGAGGGTATTCCTTCTTCGTCATTCACTCATTTGTTTTGGATCTGAACCATTCAGACCAGAGGAACAACTTCTGTCTGCATAAGGTGAAATATTCCTTCTTAGAAATCTAGTGACTCCACTGGGGAATAGATATATGTATCAGTTGATCTGATCTTCCTCAATTCTTCAACTCTTGTCTGCATCTAGACTCCTTCTCCAACTCTCTTTAGTCACATCTGCTATCTGACTTAGTGAATTTGGGTTTGAAACTTCCATATCTATCCAGATCTGAATCATTTCAACCTTTTATGCTCAATCTATCAGTTTTAACCTTGATTTGGTATTTTTGTGACTTGATCTTTTGTTCTCCTATGCGTTTTGGATTTATACAGGGAACCGTGCTTATGCAATGGGCGAGAAGCAGTGCCACCGCTTGAGTCCTATTGGCAAGAAGTGTTTCTGGGATAGAATCACTCTGTCAATACTCGAGAAGTGCGGTTCCAGGTAGGCATCATTCCAAGACCTCCTTTTTCTCATTTTTTGTAAAAATTTGAGTTGATTTGCTTTCAGCCCTGCACTGTCAAGCTTGTGTGTTAGAATCTGATGCTTGTGGTTTGGAATTTTATCGTTAAAGATTGGTTTGATTGGGAAATTCAAAAGCCAGATTAGACTTTTTGATTGTTCATTCACTTTGGTGCTTGTTGGCTGTGATTGCGAAAGGATTTCTTGTTTTTTTAAAAGCTTAGGGTGTTAGTAAGATCTCTTTTCATTTCTATTATATAGACTAAAAGAAGAACACTTGATTAGAATCTTAGTTTCATTTCTTGTTTTCATAAAGAACTTATTTTTCTTTGTTTAAAAAAAGGAAAATTTTGACTGAGATTAGGTTATCATCATTGAGCATTGGACATCGGATGCCTGATTGGATTTATAAGCTTTTAGGCTCTTTATGTTCTTTTGTCTCTTATGCATTCAACACTATTTATTCAAAATAAAAAATATAGTAGTTTTAAGTTAGATTTGCCTATGTTTTGAAAGAAATTGAAGAATAGAGTGCATTTGCATGTAGTATGCTTCTTGTTTTTCTTTCAGGAAAAGAGATTCTTCCCCTTCTTATTGCTTTTAGGAAAGAGAAATCAGTTTAGAAAATGCTGCTTGTCTTTGATTTTGTGTTCAAGACTATTGTTTGGAAGTATTTTTGGTTCTGAAACAAAAGAAAACACTCTCTTTCCCTCCCGTAAGTAGGCATACTAAACAGTAAAGTGAAATATTTGCATACGCATACTGTATGGTTTTACTTTTCTATCAAAACACCATGCATTCACCTAACCTTCCACTTTAAATTTAACGGTAGTTATAGGTTAAAATTTACGTAGCAATTGGAGTGATAGGTTAGAGACGTGTTCGGGAATTGTTAAGCATAGGAGCTATTGTTATTTGTTTGCATTACATCCCAAGACTCACACATTTATTCCACATACTGTCGGTATATCGAACGGCCTTTCATGTAGCCTTGAGGTATATAGAAAGGTACTTCACGTACTTGATTGTATATCGGAAGGCCCCTTGTGTATGGTTATGCATTGGATAGCACTACTATCGATTTGAGCTCCCACATACCTTGAGTATATTGGGAGACCCCACTAGGATACTTTATCCATCTAAGAAAAACCCTTTGGCTGTCTTTCTTGGAGCCATACACCGAAAAACACATTCGGGGAGATTACTACGCACGTACCCTCGAGGTATATCACGAGTGGCACCTTCTTGACAATCCTGGTGACAAACCTAACTATTTGAACTCCTCCTATCAGGGATGATTTTAAGGAACCATACTTATTTAAAAGTGTATAAATGTTGGAAAATATTACAAATTCTTAAAATGCCAACTATAAAATGATTGGCGATATTTTTCAAAAAATATTTTAATTTCCAAGGGCTTTATATCATTTATATAATAATTTGCTTATTTTTAGGGTGAAAATTTTTTACACCATCAAAATTGGGTGAAATAGGGCTTCAAAAAATGCAAAATGGTGAATCTTTTTTTGGGAGAAAAACATGGAAAAATAGCCCACTGAACTAAAATTCGCCTCTAAAATTATCCTTGCCTCCTATCATTTTAAGTTTGCTTGTTTTGACCTATATCTTGTGTAGGGAAATTTTTTGGCATGTTTTCTAGTTTTTCAGACCAAAGGTTAGATAGGAACTATACAAAATGGTTGAGTTAAGACAGTACAGAAGAGTATGGGGCTTGCCACCCAATTTTGTTCCTGGTTTAGGAGAAAATCCCATGGAAGCTATCCACCAAGGAGCTACTACCACCTCCCAAGTGGGAGATAGTGTGGTTGCAGAAAGTGGAGGACCATATTCTTCACACTCACCTACCTTGGTCCAACAGCCTTCTCGGGGAAATACCTCGTTCCATTCTCCCATGGAAGGTCATGTTGATGATACTTCCCATTTGGATTATGGTCCCAATGATCCATTTTGGGACACCCCTATAGGACAGGCCATTGCCTCATTTGGCACCCATTTAAACTCTTCTGAAGATGAAGAAGAACGTAGGCAATACCGCACTACCATTCTCCGTGCACAGGAGATTGACAGGAAAATAGATGACCTATTAGGCCCAACACCATCACGTTCCAGATCTGTTCCTGTGGGATATCATTCACTTGTTGATTCTATGAGACCCATTGAACTGATTAAAGATCATGCATTAACACCACACAACCCAGATCAAAACAACACCCCACCACCACCCATGTTATTTTTGTTTGCAATCCTCCCAGGTCTTCTGCACCTACGGCCCAACCTTCAATTGATGTTTCGTCTTTACCTTCTAGTGCTAGGGGACAACCCCCAGCACGACCTACATTATCTGACAATGGAATTGTACCTAGTCAAGGACAGACCTCTAATATAGAACCATCTACAGCTTATGTCTCTCCCACCCATACTAATGTGGTTAATCCCCCATCCAGTTTAGGTCAGCCCTCGAGGGCACAACCTGTAACCATTCAATCTTCTGGAGGTTATGGTTATCAAATACTTGTAGGTAACATTAATCATCCACCCAATCCTACAAGAATTCCTTATGCTGGAATTCCATACCCTAGTAACACTTTTATGCCATGGGGGCAGCCCAACTGGTCTTACATGCCAGGAATGTGGGGGATACCTATACATACTGCAGGAGGTTCCAGAGGACCGCCTCATGGAGGTCCTCCCCTTGGGGGACCTAATGGTCCCATAGTATATGGAAACTTTCCTCCTCATGGTCCTAATGGTGCTAGTGGTCCTGGGGGGCCTAGTGGATTTCCTCCTAATGGCCCTAGAGGGTCTGGTAGCCCTCCTCCTAGTGGTTCCAGAGGCTCTGGAGGTTTACCTCATGGTGGCCCTGGAGGGCCTGGCGGTCCACCTCCTAGTGGTCCTGGTGGTCTTAGTGGTCCTAGAGGCCCTAGCGGTCCTCCTCGTAGAGGCCCTAGTGGTCCTAACGGTCCTCATCTTGAAAATCAACCCTCTACAGGAGGATTTTCCATTAGTTCTTTGTCACAACAACCTATCTTTCAGTCCACTTATGGTCCTACTGGTAATTATATGCCATATCAATATTACCAGTATATGCAACCCAACCATCAGTTGCCTTTCCTAGAAACTTTGGACTTACCTGACTTGTCCAAGTTGATTAATGACCCCATTCGACACAATCCTTCGTGGCCTCCCATTTCAGTAAAGTTACCATCGAACATCCTGAATTTCGATGGGAAGCAAGGGGACGATCCGAAAAACCATGTTATGACATTCCATTTGTGGTGCTCTTCAAACTCCCTCATGGATGATTCAGTTCGGTTACGAATTTTTCAGTGAACTTTGACCGGTACAGCTGCGAAGTGATACATTGAACTCCCACAACATTCGTTTGTGGATTTTGGCTTGTTGGCAACCATGTTTCTTACACACTTTCAGCTCCCTATTCATTATGAAACGCGTACTGATCTCTTAACTTCTCTACGACAGAACACCTCCACCAACATATCCAATCATATTTATGAATGGAGAAGGCAGAGAAGGCTTATTAAGGCCCCTATTCTGTATCACTTATTAGCTGATTGGTTTACCAAATAATTGCTGCCTCCAATTCCTCGAGATGTGGCTATTGGCGGTGTTGTTACTGAAGAGCAGGCTATTAGTTGAGCCCAGTATCTAGACTTGGTCTATTCCCAGTCTGGAACCCTTTATGACTTGATTCCTTAAGCTCCTTACCCAATCACTGATCCCACCAAGCCACCAGCAGAAGTTCCTGTTGATGGGACTGTTGGTTCAATTTAGTCCCCATCAGCAGTGAAACCTGCCAAGCAACCCCAAACTACCACCCCTACTCCTTCAACTCCTAAGGTTTCCACCGAGGTCAATTCTATTCAAAGTACTCAAACCTTGGGAAATAAAACAAAGGGTAAACATAGGAATAAAAAACTTGAAAACCAACAGGAGAATCCAAGATCAACCAACAGTGATAATGTCAAAACCCCAAATTTTCACAAAACTTTAAAATTTTGAGGTAACAATAAATGCTAAAACCTGCGGCCTACTAACAACTAACAGTTTGCACATAAAAGAAATAGTCAAGTAATTAGTTTCACTAAATCTTATTTATATTAACTCAACAGTTCGTTATATTTTGTAACAAGAATAAAGTCTTTTGGCATGCTGCTTTAATTCAGTTTACTAATGAGTCTTTTCATGTCAAGTAGGTGGAAATCTAACTTTTGAATTCAGGGCTTACTTAGAAATCGTGCTAACACAGATGAATACTGGTTCTTACAGGTTTACAGGTATGATTGAACGGGTACGTAGTAGAAGTTCTTTAAAAATATCAGTAGTATTTATTTGCAATTTAAAAAGCTTAGTAATTAAGCTGCTAAACTCTAAATAGCTTCGGTAAGGTAAAATCATTTGGATTCCTTTAGTTTTTCTTGTAATAAAGTTCAGAAGTAAGTAGCGACAAATGAATATGTTTGCAACTCCAAGAATTAGAATCTCAGATACAAGTACATTACTTTAGTCTAAATAATTGCAATGATATAATGATTGTTTTGTCAGTATTTATATAACAGTACATTTTCTTATCTGGGAAATGACTATCCCACATTTCGCTACTGCGAGGTAACTTACAGCCTGCTATCTTTTGGACAGTGTAAATTTGATTGAGCAAACTGAAAACCATAATTCCTTCCTACACGAGATCATAGCTTTCCTATACTTTATTTTCGAGTCGAACCCTATGGTTCTAGTAATTTTGGATTTAATAGGATCATTCCTATTCTAGTTACCTTCTTTAGTTCTATAACTATTTTACTACCCATTTGATCTGGTGAATCTTTAGTAATATTCAAGTTAAGTCATAACCCGAAATTCATCAAAGTATTGTTGCTATGAACTGTGTAACATAATTTCATAACAGTGCTCTTACAATAAGTTTTGTATCACTTCAAAGTTTGGTTACTATTTGAGTTGTTAGTTTTTGTAAGTCTTATAGACATGCACAATCTATTTGTTTGATAGACATTCAGTGCATAATCAGTTCATGATCATAAACGTATTTAAATTAGAGTTTATAATCTTTTGCACTATTACATTATGCCATTTATAAAATTATGACTTGTAATGTTGTTATTACAAGAAATTTTACAATGTATAAACTATAGTCTTATTACAAGGAAAAATTATAGTTGTTTATTGGTTAGCAAAAAATCTCCCATAAAACATTTAATCTCTTATCTATAATAAAGACCTAGAACTCTGAGCTCTATCTATAAACAAGACATGAATTATTTGATTTCTATCTTATAACAAAAACAATGTTTAGAGAAAGAAATGCCACCCTTTCAATTGCAATGGTGAAGTTATACTATATAAGTTGTATGGTTAATGGTGAAATGAGTTTATTGCATAAACAAGATTGGCCTTTTAACAAGTTTTTCAAAGTGTCGCTATAAGCTAGGTCATCGTAACCATGTAAACTGCAATTGTGATGTTGTAATATAATAATATAAGGTTTATAATGGAATGAGTCTTATGCATGATTGATTTTTAGGCTTTAACCAAGGTTTATAAGTGACATTATTTGGAAGGTCAACGTAATCATAACGTTGATATTCTTGTCACTACATTAGCATATGATAAGACTCATATAACTAACAAATTGTATGGAAACGTTATTGGGTTAATAATATAGTTTACTCCATGCTCCATTATTAAATAATTGGATTTTTTTTACGCGGACACTATAGAACATGACCCTCTTGCATGGTTTGATTTGATGACTACGTGTTCGTCTCTTGTCCAAGCGTCAGGGGTATAAAACACTGCTGAAACCTAACCCTTATCATTTCTTTTCCGCAGTTTGCGGTCTCCCTTGAGGCTGCTTGGATTGGCTTCCATGGCAGTCGTCATTCCTCCTTGCTCTGGTTTCTTTTGCCTTGCTTCAGTACTGCACTTTTCTTCGGTGTGTGGTTTTGAATGCCATTCTTAGTGGCTGGGTTCTCCCTCTGCAACTAGTGGATACTTTTGTTACCCTTGGCTCGCTACTTGTGCAATCTCCCATTCACTGTTTTCGTAGCTTGGTGTCTACTTCATTTACCTTTTGTGTTCTTGTGGCTCACCATTTGGTGAGGGTTACCGTTACAGGCTGTTGAGTTCTAAAAAAAACAAAGACTGTAGATGACAGTACTTTGACGAGGTTGTTCGGCGTTTTTGTTAACAGGTAAGAACTAGTTATTTTTCTATTTAAGTTACAACTGGTATAATGCTGTCACAAAGGCACAATAATACTTAGGTTTATTACTTACTAATAGTAGTTTGCTAAACTTCTTGTAGGTGCTCGCTAGTGTAAATTTTCTTTGTGATGAAAATAGATAGTCAAGCAATGAAAGTCATGGCTCGTGGTTTATTTTCGGGTAAGCTCCGTGGTCCAAGTGTTGGATTTTTCCACTCTACTAGTATTAGGGTGGTCAATGGAATCACCAAGGGTTTTGTGAAGCCCTCCTTCCACTCGCCACTGAGTTGTATAGTTGATTTATAGGTTTTTTGTGGGTTTACCCAGTTTTGAACCCTCGCTAGTCAATGTGAGACTTGGTTTAACTAAGCAATGTATTTAGTTTGATGATGACTTACGACCTGTTTAAAAATAGTAGTTTTTTAAAGACAGTTTGGTCTTTTAGACTTGGTTTAGTTTATGAGTTGTTTATTGATATACTCTATGTAAGATTAGGGTTTTACCCTTCTTGAATGTAAATGAAGCTTTATACTTTGTATGAATACTCTGTAAGGGTTTATAAATAAAGTTTTGAGACTGAAAATTACGGTCGTAACTTAATTATTTCTTAATTTTTTTATTTAGGGTCATATATTAGGGTTTGACCTGTAAAACCATCGTTTTGATATAAAATGATTCTAATTATAATAATTACTTAGTCCTTTTATTTGTCCTTAAAGGACCGTGAGTAAATTATATTAGCTTGATTTATAATAGTTACATAATTTAATAAATTAGTTTATTACTTCAATATTTTGTTATTTGTAAATGTAATATTCACAAGGGTTTTAACGCTGTCTTTCATTTTCACAGGTTCACCCTGTTAGTAAAATAGAAAGACACAGTTTCTTTTATTAGTATAAGATTTGTAAATGTTATTCGATATTATATTTCATTTCTATGTAATAATTGTAGCTGGTTCTTTTAATAGTTAGAAAGAACTATTCTTGTGGTTATTCCAGGTTAATAATGTATATAAGTAAATGGATAAATTATGCTCAGAAGTATGAGTTAGGGTTTTTCCCCATTTAACTTTTAAAAGTAATAATTTTCGTATAGTTATTTTGTTGATTTGATTACTGTCACAAATTTCTTGAGTTTGTT
>LPNX010355692.1:0-105066 GCA_001517045.1 Pseudotsuga menziesii | reverse complement strand
ATATATATATTATTAAATAAGACTGAGAGAAGTCTTTAACAATTGAGTTTATTTAATAAGACTATTTTTGTACACTTGGTGAAAGGAATAAGAACTTTTATCCTATTAATACTTATTACATCTAATTTGTCTGCAAGTGTATGAACAATTCTTTAGTAATAATATTATATGCATAGGTTACTACTGTCTGTTCGTTATTTTAATTCTAAGAAAAATAATACTATAAGGGTTACTTAGTTTTATTTATGATATTCCTTATCTCAAATTAGTTTATCTTCAGAGTTTAACTAGGTTACCTGTCCTACTTAGAATTTAAAGAGTTATAGATAAAAATAGCTATCATTAGTAGGAAAAGAAATAAACTAACAGAACTATATTTGCATCTTTACTTAACATAAATATTAAGCATTCAATAGACAATACTATTTCTTCTATTTCAATATAGATTTTTAGTTTATAGAAGTAGGTATTGCGTAGAAAAATGAATTTACATACTTGAACATACTACTGTTAGTAAAATAATATAATTATGTTTCTTTCCTGATATTCTAAATATACAGTCTAGTTCTAACAACAACTCTACGAACATATAATATTCTTTCTGAAAAAACAACTATCTACTGAAAGAAATCATTTCAATACTCTAAAAAACATAAGTACTCTATTCATTTCCTATTGCTATCATACTTCATTCATTTAAACACACTACTTGTGCAAGAGTACAATCTGGATTACTCTAGATGGGGAAAAAGATAGGTAGGATTTATTTTTCATCAAAGAACAGATTCAACATTAAACAACTAAGAGATTTCAAACTTAACAGTCTAAACATAACATAAAATCATTCATCATTTGTTCACACATAGATATAAACTTCACCACAAAAATTAAAAGATAGTAGAACCTACTTCTAATGCTGGATGACAACAATGTTGGGAGGCCGTTCCTCCCTACCAACTCCTAGAGAGCACTCAGACAACAACTTCTCAGGACCCCCAAGCCTGTTCTGGTCTCCTTGGCTAGAACTAGGTGGAGAAATAAAAAAAGTACTAGTCCAAAGACTAAATACCAACTCTGGATACTGCAGCAAAATCTTTCAGCTGGGAACCTGTACTAGATCACTTTCTTGTAGTTTACCCCTCAAACACCTTCCTCAAAATTTCCCTTCCCAATGAATTCCTTGAAGTGCATTCACCTGAATGATTCTTCTCTTGGAATGAGCAGCCTCATCTCTGTTGCCGCCTTTTGACACACCTGGATCACGTGGCATAAATCTTCAAGCCACTCGATGTGTCCTTGGGGGCAAGTCTCGAGTCAGGGCTGTCACCTTGTTCTTGACTCCTCCATTTAGGCTAAACTCCTAACGGAGCCAAGGGGGGTAGACCTTATTAAGTTACTAAGGATGATTTCTTAGTGTGGTGATGTTAAACTGAATCAGTTATTTAGGAGTTTGAATATTTTAACTATAAACAATTAAAGATGACAAGATATGAAGATAACACACGAAAGCACAAAGCTGATAAACAATATATATATGAAGCAAAAATGACCAGTGCCTTAATAATGGAGTCAAATCAAAGAGATCAGTGTGCTTGCATGTGATTGGAGTAGATGTTTTGCGATTGCATCTTGGGATGTTTTAAGTTAAAATTGAAGTATGAATTGATTAAATTAGGCTAAAAGGGGGACTCCATATATACCCGAGAGTACTTGGAGTATGTCCAAAACAAAACCTATATGGCTACCCGCAAGGAATATGTGGGATGAAATGGAGTCTCTAGGGCTATGTTCGTAACGCACCCGTTAGGGTGTGATAGAGATCGGCGGCACGAGGTCACTTTTCAGTAGGTTCCCACTTCCTTTGGGTATTTTTCCACCGTAGAGGTTTGATCGAGGTGTTGGATTTTCACTTGATGGTTTGTTAATTGGGGAAGGTGAGTCCTAATTATGCTAGTCACCCAAGTGCTTTTGATACAGCTTGAATGATCGGACGAACCGCAGCCAAGTGCAGAGCATACACATTGGAGTCTTGTAAATTTTAATAAGTTTTTAGGAGATGTGTTCTTGATTAAAAGAAAAGCCTCCAAGAACCTCTTTCGATCCAAGTGGATCTCAATCGGGGAATCGAGGAGGGGTTAATTTTAAAGCTGCTGATAAACAAATGATATAAAAAATAAAACAACTACACAAATATGGTTTTCTGATTAATCCTACCACGAATCTCTTTCCCCTTTCGGGTCACTCGGAAAATTGTGGGGTAAGTATTATGATTACTTTTGAAAGTAAGATATGGAATATGGAATTAATCAACAAGATCAAATATACTACCCTACAAATCAGATCAATTCTAGTAAAAGGAAATAGGAAGAAAATGACGAAAATGGCACCGATGCGAATCCCCCAGGGGGGATGGGGAATGGGCTCGAAAGAGCCTATTCAAAGGATGATTTTATTACAGAGGTTAAAATAGCAAAGAAATGATAAAATAGAGATTTCTTGGTCCTTATACATACTGAAATCAAGATATTATAGTTTATACAAAAAAAATTACAAATGATGTGACAAAAGAGAGACCCCTGGGGGGATTTGAGCGCTCCAAAAGCCACTTTCGACAGCAGCTTCCTTTATTCTCTGTCAGACCTGCTAAATGACAGTGAGTGAATTAGAATAAAAAATTCCCCAAAGCACTTTAAGAGTACGTTTGGGTCAGCCTACTTTATCTCAAAAAATTAATGAAATTAAACTAGCTAAACCGACGAAAAAGGAACCAAGGAAAGCAAGATTTCCTTGGGATCTTGGATTGATGTTTGTGCAGGCAATTAAAAGCACTGATATTGCAGAATATTGAAATTATTGAACAGCAAATGAAACTACCTTAACAGCAAGCTATGAAATTTTCAATAAACTACTTGCGAAACTAAGGCAATTTAGCTAGATCTCTTGAATTTGAACTTTATGTGCACAATGAAACTAAGATCTAGAAATTGGAAGGTATCTTGATAATTATATCTATGTATGCTTTTCTTGATGAGATATATCAGGTTTAAAAAGAAACCTCAAAGTAACAGTTTGAGGAAAGTTTAATAATTTTTAAAGGAGGAAGAGAGAGAAAGAGTGTTTGAAGCCTGGGAATGTTGGGATTTGGATTCTGCTTTGGTGGAACACCGAGGGACTATTTCATTCATAATATACTGAAGATGAGGAAGATTCAAACCAAATCAACCTCTTCTACCAGCAAGATCACCTGCAACTTGAAAATCCTTGCACAAACAGATGGTTAAAACATAGGTGCTGCAGAAAGAGATGATTGGAAAGCATGCAATTAAACTTAAAATACCTACAAATCCAATAGATCTATAACAAGCAGAAGTAAGAGTATAAATCAAACTAGAATAAACTCTTACCCTAACAGGAGGGAGCTCTCTCCTTCAAGGCCAACAATTAACCAGCAAAGCAATGATAAACAAAAGCAGATTATACCTCATAAGCATTTGACAATCAACATCCACACATGAAGAGAATTACACCATAGATATTGCCTCCAAAGCTTCTTTATTCTAGAATGAAAAAACAATACAGTACAAGAGCAACAACACCTCAATCCAGTTCTAACTCCACTTGGAAGAGGAGGTTGTGCCTGGATATATACAATTTACAGGCCATCTAGCCACGGGGGCACAATTACTCATGGAATCAAGTGAAATAAACTGATGGAGAGTCCATCAATGCCTGATCTGTGTCTAGCTGAGCCAGATCTGAGTCTCACTAAGTGAAACTATCAATAGGGGGGCTGATATGACTGACACCTCAACCTGTTGACTGAAGAATCCACCAAAAATCATCCAGTTGAGCCAAAAACGTGTTGAGGAGAGAGGGAGGGTGAAATTCCTCATAAAGGATGCTCAAGATCAACTCTGGATCTGATTTGATCACCTCCTTCAGTCAAGGATTTGTCAGATCCAGTCAATCTACTTCAGATCTGACTGATTTCGATCAAATTGGCTGAGAATCCATTGATTTTGGATTTTGGATTTGCTCCATTAATCATCAATTTATTAATTAAAATAATCAATAATTGATTTTTGGGGCTTTCTGACCTGAGTGATGGAAAATCACTCAAAACTAGGAAACGATGGGTCCATGGGTTTACATGGTGCTCTTAGCTTGAAAATGAGCACCTACATGACTGAAACTGATTATTTGGCCCACTTTTATTACAAAATCAATTTTTCCAATTAAACTATTAAAAAATAGCCTAAGTTTTGGGAAAATTAAATTTTAATAAAAAACACTAAAAAAATTAAAAAATTGAAAAATTGAAAAACACCTAGGGGGACTTAGACATGTTCATATGACTCAAAAATGATGTCTAGCATGTTTATACATTGACACATAGACTCTAATAGGCTCAATAGGCCTAAATGCCAAGCCGACCACCCCAACTTTGGAGGTATGGAATGAAAAACTCAGAAATTATCAGTCATTTGTTCAACAACCAATAATAACCAAGGGAAAAAACACCCTGGGCTGATCGGATTGACAAATAAAGTCTAAGAGACCGAGTCTTTTACAGACACTATCATGCTAGAACATTTATTACAATTCCCTCATGGGGTATGAACATGTGATATAGTACAACAAGCACTTCCCAGAAGTACTTCCAAAGGTCTTTTTGAAGTCCAAACAATTTAGCCCTGTCCGGTTCACCAGGTTCACTTGATAAAAACCACTAAGTACAACTTAGGTGGTAACAAGCTCTCTTTAATGGGATTTTTTATTAAGATTGCCTAGGTCTTTTTGGGTTAGTTGTCATTAATTGAGCCACTTGCTCTGATCCCACTTTATTGGGGGATCGTGACCCCAAATGTAGGGAGGTTTCCACCTGCAACATAGGAAGTATTTGAGGATGCTGCCACTTGTCTATTTGTTCTCCACCTAGTTTCCTCCACCAGCTTGACCAGTAACACTCTTTTAAACAGCTCTCCCAAGATGTTGTCTCCACTTTTATTTATTTAAAATTAAAATATTCAGAGTTACATTCCACATCCTTGAATCTGTTGAGTCAACAGTTGCAACTTAGCATTAAATTTAACATAATGTCTTGGAATAAAATCAAAATAAGATAATATTATTTTACAAAATTGGGGCATGTGACAGATAACGATAAAGGGAAAAGAAAGGCAAAATATCCGTGTCTGCTATGTGGAGGTGACCATTTCTCAAAGGATTGTCCTCATTGGGATGAAATCTCCCAATTTCTAAAATCAAATCCCGCACCCGCAGTACTCACAGATCCTTTTCCCTCTCAGCAACAATTGATAGACTGCATGTCTAATCAGGGTAACTCTAGTTTGTTAGAAGAAATTCGTATGATGTCCTCAGATACCATTAATCTGCAAACTCAAAGTCATAATTATGACAAACCAGCAGATAAGAAAGAAGATAATTCTTCTTTATGGAAAGCTCCCTCTACTAGTTCTCATGAATCCTCGTCTACTATCCCACTATCTATCGAGAAACCTACTCTCGACATGATTTTGTGTCCACTCAAGAGTACTCTTTGGAAGGTTGTATTTAACCCTAATGATTGAGCTGCTCAATTTTATAATGTAGTTGAAGATCTCGCTCAATCACCTTGTGCAATGTCTACCTTAGAAGTACTCCAAAGTTGCCCCACACAGTGCAAAAACTTGTTGACAGCATTAGGAGCTTTAGACCCGGATAATGCTAACTTGATTCATTTCAATGTTGAGAACTATAAGTGTATGTTACCTCATAAACTTGATTTTTAGATCAGTATGAAAGTAGTTGGAAATAAAAAAATTTGAATGGTACTAGATGAAGGAGCTTCGACCTCGGTTTTGTCTCTGCCTTGTTGGAAGGATCTTGGCTCTCCCGAGCTTGTAACATCACCTATGACCCTCAAGGCCTTTGAAGGATGGGGTTTCCAACCCCATGGTCTCATATCAGCCCTAGCAGTCGAGCTGGGGGGGAAAACCATTTCCATTCAAGTAGAAGTGGTAGATGCTCCCTTAGATTATAGCCTCCTTCTAGGAAGAAATTGGTTCTATGCCATGATTGCTGTCGCCTCAATAGTATTCTGAACAATCCAATTTTTGCATCTAGGTAGAATTGTTACCATTGACCAACTTGATTTCTGCATGCCGGATATTACTACCTCCATGGCTAATGACATCCCCATGTTAGGCCAGTAGATTGGGGTAGGCATGTTGAAGGATTCATCCCTTATGGGTATTTTTCTATCCACTTCTCCTAGCACAGATACTGCAACAATGCATATGAACACCTCATTTGATTATGAGCCTAAGGGTAAATATGTTTTTGATTCCACCTCGTTGAGTTCACACAAAGCAATGTATGATGCCATTCAAACATTTTCTGATGATCACACTGATGACCTTCATCTAGTGGTGGCTTCGGATCTTTACCATTTACCATACTGGTTAGAACCTTCTCTTCCTACTCTAGATTATCTCTTTAATACTTTCTCTTCTGATGAGTTCATTATGGAGATCATGAATATGGATGAGTCCATTTGGGAGGATCATCATCACAAATCCATGTTTCTCCCCAACAACAGTTCGGTTAGCCATGATTATGCATCCTTGTTTCCTACTGATATTGTCAACATATCCCAAAGTCCCATATTGTTGCAAGATACATATTCTGAAGGAAACCTTTGCAACATTACTCAAATGAATCCGATTCACATATCATCCAAGCCTAATACTATCGAGCATGTTCATGTTGGGTAGAACTGCTCAGCAGAGGAATCTGAAGCATATAAGGCACTTTTCAAAGAATTCTGTGATATTTTTTCCTATTCTTGTGAAGAGATGTCGGGGATTGACCCATCCATTGTGGTCCATGAGATTAAAACCTATCCCATGGTTAAACCTATCAGGAAAAAACTAAGGCAATCCTTGGAAGGCCACAGTTATTAAAGCTGAAATTGAGAAACTTCTCAAAGCTCAGTTTATTTATCTTGTACCCCTGACAGAATGGGTATCAAACGTTGTCCCCGTCAATAAAAAGAAGGGAACCATTAGATTTTGTATCGACTTTAGGGATTTGAATAAAGCTTGTCCCAAGGACAACTTTCCTACTCCACACATCGATCAGATTATCGACAACTGTGCTGCAAGTGTCATATTTTCATTTATGGATGGCTTCTCTGGCTATAATCAGATTGAGATATTACCCTCTGATCAGCATAAGATGGCATTAATTTTCTCATGGGAAACATTTTCATATAAGAAGATACCTTTTGGCTTGAAAAATATTGGAGCCACATTCCAACGCACAATCTCCTATGCGTTTCATGATATTAAACATATTGTTGAACCATACCTTGACGACCTCCCTGCTCATTCACAGGGGACCATCCTGGTCATCTTAGAGAGATATTGCTAAGATTCCGTCATTATAATATACATCTCAATCCGCATAAATGTTTTTTTTGCGTTGATATGGGACGTTTGCTAGGTTTTGTGGTATCCAAAGATGGCATTTGGATTGATCCTTTGAAAATTTCCACCATTTTATCTCTACCAACCCCAACTACTCTCCTTAAAGTCCAAAGTTTGCAAGGGAAGGAAAACTTTCTCTGTTGTTTCATGTACAATTTCGCAAAGAAAACGCATGATTATATGTGTCTCCTCAAGAAGAACACCCCGTTCTTGTGGGATGACTAGACCCAACGTACCCTTGACAATATTAAGCATGCTCTCACTCATTCACCCGTGATACACCCCAGATTATTCAAAGGACTTTCTCTTGTATATTGCTGCCCCTGCTACTACCATCGCTATGGTTTCAGTGTAGCAAAATCTCCACGGTCAGGAGCACATGATTTATTATGCCAGTAAGAATCTTATTGATTCTGAAACTCGCTATTCACATGTGGAAAATTTAGCATTGGCCACGGTCATTGCTGTACAAAATTTTTGTCAGTACATTCTGCTCCACACTACCATTGTATTGGCAGACCAAAACCCTATGTATTACATCCTAACTCGTCAGGTGCTCAGGGGAAAGTACTCCAGATTGATAGTCATACTACAGGAATTTGATCTAGAATTTTCCAAAGACACATCAAATAAATCCTTGGTCTTTACCAAGATCATATGTGATCTTCCCTATGCTTCAATTGAATCTGAGCCCAGTGATTCATTTCTGGATGAATTCATGTTTCTGATTAGCACTACCAACCCTTGGTATGGAGATTTGTTTATTTATCTCCAAACACAACAATTTGAGCTGCATTTATCCTGTGATGATCGCCACCGTATCCATCACCACATGAAATACTACCTCATCTTGAATGATACCTTGTATAGACATGGGATTGACTCTATTCTTCAACGATGCCTCACCCATGAGGAGGATGAACATGTGTTGAATGATTGCCACTCTAGAGCATTTGGCAGTCATTTATCATTGATGGATACAACCTAGAAAATCCTTTGCGCTAGATATTTCTGGCTTTCTGTCTTCAAAGACTGTGATGAGGCTATTAAGAAATGCCCACCTTGTCAACACTTTTATCCTAAAAAGCGCACCCATCCTGCTCCGCTACACCCTGTCATCGCCATTGGCCCATTCGCCAAATGGGGGATTGACTTCATGCATTCTATGCCTACCTCAGCTGAGGGGCATGGTTACATCATCGTAGTCATTGACTATTTCACAAAATGGGCTGAGGCCATGCCTACATATGTGGAAGATGGTAAGACTGTCGCTCTCTTCCTGTTCAATCATATCATAGCTAGATTTGGAGTCCCACTGTCCATCGTTACTAATCACAGATCCCATTTCCGTAATCAAATGATGGAGGAACTGAGTCCCAAGCTAGGTTTTCACCATGAAAACTCTATGCCATATTATCCACAAGCTAATGGTTAGGTAGAGGCCACTAACAAAGTTTTAAAAAATATGCATTGTTGGATGGTTGGAGATCATAAATCCAACTGGCACCATGTTCTTTTCTCCTCTCTTTACGCTTATCGGACTTCAGTGAAAACAACCACTGGTTTCACGCCATTCCAGCTTGTCTATGGACTTGAAGCTATCTTACTGATTCAATGTCAGATTCCATCTTTAGAACTTGCCTTCGAAATTCTCCCAAACACTTTCGCAGAGGAAGAAAGATTTTTGTACATGAATAACCTTAACGAGACTTGGAGAGATGCTACCTTGGCTAATGAGGCATATAAGAAATGCTTCAAGGTGCAGTATGATAAATTCGTCCAACCTCTTGTCTTTAATGAGGGTGACCTAGTTTTGATGTAAGATCAAAGATATGAAAAACTAGGGAAGGGTAAGTTCGAGTCCATGTGGTATGGACCTTTCGTCATTTCTAAGGTTTTAGACAAAGGATCCTACGAGCTCATTGATTATGATGGAATCCCTTTAGGGCAACCTCGCAATGGGTTGTACCTGAAAAGGTACTATGCCTAG
This sequence comes from Pseudotsuga menziesii, assembly GCA_001517045.1. Classification (NCBI taxonomy): domain Eukaryota; kingdom Viridiplantae; phylum Streptophyta; class Pinopsida; order Pinales; family Pinaceae; genus Pseudotsuga; species Pseudotsuga menziesii. The sequence goes on along the minus strand of LPNX010355692.1, from coordinate 95,586 downwards.
GTCTTTCTTGGATAGTATCTTGTATATATGTATATTTATTGACTTTCAGTGTGCTTTTAGTATTTTTAAGATGGGAATTTAGTGTCCACATCTGTTTATACCATGTTTTGCTCATGCAGATGGATTTCTATGGCTTCGCTGATGGTGCTAGCCTCCACACCTTGAATCTCACCTTAGTTGCTTGGGTCCTCTATTCCCCAGCTGAAGATTTGGTCAGTTTAGGAGTGGTTTGTATAGGTCCCACTACTAATAACATCACTGAGTATGAAGCAGTCATCCGTCTTCTGAATGAAGCTGCCTCCAAGGATGTTCACAATTTGGTAGTCTTGATGGACTCACAACTCGTGGTTTTCCATTTAAAACATATTTACACCATTATAAACCATGTGATTCTCCGTCTCTTCCGGAGAGTACATTTTCTCAAAAGATCATTTGAAACCATCACTTATAGGCATATCCCTAGGGAACATAATGTAGTTGCTGACTCATTAGCTAATTACATCCTAGATTGGCATATTGCCTATTCATGACATTAAAATCAAACATGGTCCATTCTAAATAAACATTTAAACACACTAAAAACTCATATAAAATACATTTACCATTTCATACATATAAGCACCAGGTAAAAGTTTGTATATATATATATATATGTATGTATGTATGTATGTATGTATGTATGTATGTATGTATATATATATATATATATATATATATATATATATATATGAAAAAGTTTACAAAAAATAGGTCCTGAGACCTCATCTAAAGCACATAGGCTTTCAGGAAAAATCACCATACAAAATCCTAAAGCTGTAATCTTTTAGTACATATCTCATACATTAGTGATGCTCATGGTAGCACATCACTTACTGAGCTACTCTACTCAACAGCCTACTAAATCGACCTGGTACTCCTGCTGTAGGTCTCTAATACCTCATCAAGAGGTCATCAATGGAAGCATCTGGGATATCCAAGGTCAACCTCTCTAGGTTTTCCTCTAACTCCCCGGTGATATCATCACCTTATGGTACAAATCAGGCTCTAGCTCACCTATCCAATGGATATGCTCCTCCAGGTCGCACTACTCCAACATCTGCATGAGAATATCTAGGTCTTGTCACTTAACATAAAAAGTATAAAATATTTGAAAACATAAAAACATTTCATCCATTTTAGGGTTTCTTTCTGCTTACCAATGTCACCCCACTGTCCGCCAGGTGGGAGTGGTAGGTCAGGATCTCTGGTGAAGTATGTACTTGCATAAGCATAATCCTCAACCATGAGGATCTGATCTCAGAGCCATCTGAAGAAATGGTCACTGAACTTCACGTCCCCCCTACCTGCTACTGTACGAGCCATGATTTGGACCCACCTCAGCATACGGGGGTCTCACGCTCTTAGACTTCTGAAGACCACCTGAAGTCTCATCTATGGTACCCGCTCGAAGAAGAAGCAGGTTAAAATGGAACCAAATCCAACCTGCTTTAGCTCTCCTTGCCGACACTTAGTCAGCTGATCTTTGAATATCGAAAGCATGGCTTCTGCCCAGTTGAATACCATGGGTTCCATGGCCTCTATGGCATATAACATGTGTACCCTAGAAGCCTAGTGCACCCCCTGACTCCCAGCTACCCTCTGCATAGTAAATAGGACGGTCCGTAAGGGCCCATCTGTCACTACTCTAATGGGGATTTTCTTCCCCAATGTCCTCGTCCCTGGAGCACAGTGACGATATATCAAATCTCGAGTGGTAATATCCCCTCCATGGGAACCTCTCAATGAGATGGGGGCACCCCGTCTTGAAATACCAGTCAAGAAGTAGATATCCTCTACCTCCACTGTCAGAATATGGGCCCCAACCTTGAATTACTACTGGTCCAGATTCCACATTCGCTTTTTGTGCTCTAGTAACCTCTCATGTGACACCATGCTTGGGGTCCGGAATAATTTCAGGAGCCCACAATCCCGTAATGCGGCTATACAACATGCATTTCTCTAAGTGAAAGCATCATCATTGTCATGTTTTCTTTCTTTCCATATCACCATGTTTGAGCAACAAAAACATGCCAAAAACAATCATAGCATGCATTAGAAACATCTCTAATCATTTAAAACCAAAAGAATGATTTTTTTATTTCTTGTGCTATTAGTTTGAAATCTCCATGGCCAGCACCGCCTGAGCACCGTTGGAGACAGGTGGTGGCATTGTTTGTCATATATGTTTTTAGCGCGGTTCTTGGGAGGTATTGCGTATCTTGCAAGGGGTATGTGCGATGCCCATTTTCAAGGTTTTAGGGATTGCCATACAATTCCAAAACCCCATCAAAACTCAAAATAAATGCTATGAAAATAAAGAGTATGGTTTTAGTATTACCTACAACTGACGACACTAAAATCCGACCGTGGGAACTCTCAATATCAGCTGTTGAATATCTGGCTAGGAAAGTGATCCAATTGCTCTCTACTGTGGGTAAATAGTAAAACGATTTGATTTTTTACTATTTACATGACTTATATAGGAATTTTTGGGTTTGACATGCTATAGTTTTGACTTAAAATTACGTTTTATTCGAAATCTATCTGTCGTAATCCCTTGATGTTTGTCATGAATGCATTTAACACTTGTTTTTGAGTCGATTGCAGGATAGGAGAACCATAATAAGAAGATTTGGAAGCTTGTTTATGACTTTTTCACACTTTCATAAAATGGCAAAGGTCGATGAGCATTTGTTATGACACTTTGGTCATGCTCCTTAAACCCGGTATCAAAGGTATAAGTCCATTTTAGATTCTTTCCAGGATCGTAAAAAATTGACATTGTGTAAAGAAACGTCATGGAGTCTTCTTTTCACTTCTTTTCCAGGCTCCTTAAATACGAAAAAGACTGTCGAGTATGTTTCCAATTCTTTCTAGGCTCATAAAAAGTGACATTATGTAAAGAAACCTCATGGAGTTCTCTTTAAACTCTTTCTAGGATCCCTAAAAACGAAAAGACTGTCCAACGATATTGTCTTCTTCACACTCGTTAAAGTATTCGAAGAGTCATCTCTCTGATAGTAGGTTATCTCTTTTTTGGTTCGAATAGACTATTTACGAAAAAGGAACACTCTAGCCAATCATGACTGGAAGAGTTCTCTAAGGTATGATTTTACACTTTTTCGGGCCTTAGAGACTAAATCATATGAAAATGGACACCTTTGGAGTCTTCTTCCGTGATCATTCAGAATCTCTTAACATGAATGATACTGAGTTTTATTTCATTGGAATTGTTAAATTAAACATTGAGAGACCCGTTTTGGGAACGAACCCCTCCTCTCTAAGGTTTGTAAAACATATGAGTCTGCACTTATCTTCTGACAAGCTATATCGAGTGTTTGTTACCCTCTTTGAAGTCGTAAAACCGAAAAGAGTCCCTCATCGATCATGAGGGGGGAAATGGGAAGGGAATCATTTTGTGAACAAATGGCAGTAGTTTGTGGTTACCTTTAAACATAGCGCTTGCCTGCATTTCATGTCAGTCAATTTGGTATTCAGCTGATCTACATGACGATCGACTTTCATGAGTCATGCCACTCCTTTGAGTCTTTCAAAAGAATGCATTGTCCACCGTTGCATTGTGTGTTTGTCCTGTTCAGTCATGCTACCAAGTATTTTTGTCATGTCACCCAATGTTCAAAGGGGATTTAAAGAAGTTTTACCTTTGCAGTCCACACAGTCTTTGTGTCAGTATTTTTGAGTCAGTCTCATGGTTACTACATTCACATCATTCTAGAACTATGTTCTGAGTTTCATGTCATCGATGTGGGACTCATCATGGCCCTTATTCGACGAGACTATTCCCATCGGCATCAGCTCATCATCCAAGAAATAGTCTTAGAAACAATACTTAGTACCTTGAGATCTGTATGCCTTAATGACAGATTTTATTGCTATTGACATACTATCACATCATTGACCTTTGATCGATAGAATTGACCGGGTGTTCGACATCAGTACATCTATTCACACTCAGTAGATTGTACTAGGGTACCTTGGGAATCATTGACATTAATGGTGATCTCCCTTGCACTTGTTAACGGTTCACATCATTAGCTGGTAATCAAGTGGTTTCTACCATGTTCAACTTTAGAACATTGTAATCACATGGATAGATCATATTTTGTGGAAGACGAGACGAAGACCCTAGGTATTTGTTTAAATTGCTCCTTGGTTTTTCCCAGGTTGCGATGGAGTTTTGTATATCTAGCATGGATCCACATTTGTATGGTCATGGCTATGCTCAAATTTGTGTTTGTATGACATAGATCTACATTGTATGTCTAGTAGCTATGTCCAAGTTTGAGTCCTCTATGACATGGATCTACACTATATTCTAGTAGCCATGCTTGTTTATTCCTCCCATGGATCTGCCTTGTATTGGTTTTTAGCCATGAGTTGGTTACTTGTGTCTATGGGTCAATATATTGATGTACTATAGATGCCTACTTGATGACATGCTTCGATCGAGCCGACATTTTCACCTCATAGCAACGACTTGTTCTCTCAAAGCTCTCGTTTATCGTATCCCTCTAAGACTCATGCTTTGGGGAGCACCCTGTTATACCAAAATCTTGTCATCATCATGTAATAAGACCTTTTTTCATACCTACTTGCCCTTAATCCCAGCACTTGGAGTGGAAACCCATGTTGTTTGTCAGTCTTTCATGAAAATACTCACCACCATGCTTTCCCCTTTATCCATGAGCGGTACCTTTCTCACACTCCTTATTCCTTGTGATCCATAAGCGGTGCCACCACTTATAGCCCTTAGTCTATAAGTGTTTCTTACCTGAACCACTTTGTCATAAGAGGAGAAAAGCGGTACCCCAGGTAAAATGGGAAAAAGAGAGGATTCTCGAGGCTTCTAGATCATGAGCCTCGTGTACTCCCTTATCCCTATCATTGTGGGTCAGTTGAGCTCGATATCCCCCATCATAGGATATTAGAGGCCACCTCATCCACAAATATCTCAACGATTCGTATCCATTGAGCCCTATAAATACAAGCTCATGTCCATGGTTGAGGGGGAGAACCATTGAGGTATTGTTATGCTGTTGGATTGACCACTTGACCTAAGCCATTTGAGAGCATAGAGAGAAAAGTTGGAGCTTACGGGGATGAAGTGTTTGTTTCATGGAGATGCATGTCGCACTAAGGCTTAATTGGTTGTAAACTTCTCCATTCATCTTAATGCAAAGCTGATTTTCGTCCCACATTATTGTTGTTGTTGATTTCACATGTACATGTTGTTAGATTCCTTAGTCACTAACATGGGTTAGTAGATTATGTTCTGGTAGCTTTGATGTGTTTTCATGTTTGATCTAATTGTAGGTACACAGATGCACTATTGAAGTGGCATTCTAGGTATCTACGACATTCAGGGAGGGTCTTCATCCTTTGTCGTTCACTCATTTGTTTTAGATCTGAACCATTCATACGAGAGGAACAACTTCTGTCTGCAGAAGGTGAAATATTCCTACTTATAATGTTCATGGGGATATCTTGGCTGTTGACATCACTAGTGTTGAATTCGCGTCCACTCCATCATTGGTATGAGGAGTGGGGACATGACAAGGAATCCCTAGCTTCCATAATTGCATAATGTCTTCTTCTCAGGTAAGCTCTGATACCATGTTAGATTTTTATCAACTAGACAATATGATCTCAGGATCTTATCTGAGAGAATAACGTGCAAAATAATGAATCAAAAGAGACAATAGACACAAATATTTATCCTCAGGGAAACCATAAAGGAAAAACCCCGCAGAATGAGCACCTACGGAAACAGTAAAACCCAAAGACAGAAATATGATCTCCAAAAGTTTTTCTCTCTCTCTTGAGTGAGCTTCTTCTCTCTCACCTATGCACTATAGCTGGGTGAGTGCGTGTCTCAAATAGAGAGGCTCACTCTCTATTTATACTAGTTTCTGACTTGACAATAACGTACTAGGTTTGACTTCTCTAGGAGATTCTAATAACCCTAACACCCCACAACAATGGGGAATTTTCCCTCTGATCAACATGGAGAATTAATCACTATGAATTTACATGAATTGATTACATTAATGATTCTCTCGATGGGAACATCGGGGACCAATGAAATATACAAGTGAATACATTTCCAAGTTACAAATACATCAACAATCCTCCCCACCATGTTCTTTTCTCGTAAGTGACATGTTGAACTCATTATATTGTTGTAGCAACTTCAAGCCCTATTGTTTACCATTCCTTTTTCCCTAAAGAATTTAATGTTTACCCTTAGTACCATTCTTGAAATTAAGTAGGTACCTAAGAAATGTTTTAAAAACCTATCTACTCAGAACAAGAACTGACCAAGTTTATCAATCCAACCCTTAACAACACTCAATGAAAAGATAAATATACCTAAAGGATGATTCAATACTGAACTATCTAGAACCGATCGATCTTAGAAAAAATATGTTGTTCCTAGTTCTACCTCAGTGATCCCACATTTGATATACCTTGGTATTCTTCTAGAAGGTATACACTCTGTCGAGTCTCAAAATTGACATGTTTACGAGGATGGTTTATCCTACAATTCATTCATTCCTTCATTCCTTTTTCACATTTGATACTTCCATTTATCATATATCATCATACATTATACACTTTCACACTATGCAAGCTTCATTGAGATATATGAACATTAATATGGTTAATTTTCTATTTTTTTATGTTAGTTGGAGTACGTATTGTTTTTTCATAACTTACTGTTCAATTAGTTATTGGTATTCCAAAAGTACCCTTCTATTACCCAGTTCTTCACTTCTTGTAATAATATAGTTATTACATGAAGCCATTTAGTTACAAGATTTCTTGTTGGTGGTCAGTTTTAGGGTAAACTTGCCAAGTCATTTTAATGAGATATTAAACATATTTTTTGTGTGGAATAAGCTCTTTTAGGTGTCTTGTGAGGAATATACTCCAAAGTTGTAAAAAAAGAGGTGTCTAATAAATGAAATAGAATTTATTATTATTTTCGTACGAAAAACTAGTAGGGGTCAAGGACGCTCATTGATTTTTGCGTTTCAATAGTGCATTTAGGTAGGTTGATGGAAACATAAAAACACATGCTATGAAGGAATATCATCTGTAAGAAACCGTGATTTGGCTAAAATTTGTGTCGCGAAGAAACTATAATACCATGATCATATCCATAAGACTTGAAAACAATGACTTTATACATGTCCCTTTGGCAGGGTATTTTCAATTTGAATATCTTCAACAATATTGATTACCAAGGAAACATTTACTAGTGTTGACTCAAGAGAACCAAGGTTTGAGGACCTATTGGAACCCCATCAACTCCCCTTGAGTTTTATGAAAATAAATGGACCCTTGCCTTCGTAAATATTGAATTTTAGTTTTATGTCATATTATCTTCCTTGTTTTGGTAGGTGGTTTGTTGGCTTTCTTCCTTTGATCCTTTGCTTTATGTAGAACTTGTTCTTTGGCTCAACTTTCATTATATAAGGATTTGGTGATTTGGATATTTCTGTCGTTGGCATCTTTTGGCCCCCTAGTCGATGAAAAACACTGGATAAGTATTGATTGATATTTTTTGAGCTAATCATATCCTTTGGTTTGGATTGGTTAAACTGATATAATGCTTCTCCTATTTAACCAAATTTTAGCTTGTCAATGCATTTTTAAATTAATGATCATTTTGGTAGGTCATAATTTATTAACTAAAATCTCAACTTTAATAGTTTTGTTTTATGTCTTGAAAGAGTTTATATCAAACAATGGAACCAAGGTCCTACTTATGAATTTGACTGACCCATTAATTTTTGCAAGCCTTTAACATTTGATTAAAATTCTCGCATTTTTCATGATTTTGGGAAAATTGTAATAATTTGATTAAGGCTTTGCAGTATTTGGGTTATTAGCATATAAAAGAACACAATTCAAATTATGCAGAACAATTAAAACTTTCAATTTTTTTAACAACATGTGAATTTTAATTAGCCTTAAATTTTATTCAAAATCTTTTGCCCTTTCGAATTGTGTTTGTTCTTTTTGGTTGACCTTAATAATTCAATTTTAATTTATTTACAAGTGATTCAATTGACATATAAAATGATCATTTTGTAGAATCGAGTATTTCTCTACCTTCTTATTAACTTGGTGGAAATCATATTGTTTGTTTTTTCATTAATACTTATTTCTTTTAATTATACCCTTAAACATTATTAATGATATATAATAACAATTTAATTAGAGTCTCTTCGATTAGGTGAAAGTATTTATTTTGATTATTTCTTATGATCATTTTGTGGTACATGTTTAAGAAGGATAACGCATTATATAACCAAAACAAATGATTTAAATTACTACTAAATGCCAATTATGTAACATTATTTATTTTTCTCCACACTTTTATGGAATTATATTATTATTATGAAATTGGATTTTATATCTTAGCTCATTTTTATTTAAATGTGTGAGGAAATATATTTCGAATACATATATCCTTTTTCACAAGCTATTTTGAGATCGTTTTAATCCCTTCGGTTATCACATGGTTTTAAAATATAAAATATTGTTATATTAATATAAGAAGATAAATATCAGCCTGTATAAAGGATTGAGCAGCTTCTTCCCACATGCACATTACACAAAACTCAACGAAATTGTAGTCTGATCGCAGAAATTGAAGAGAGGGGCACCAATTGTCCACTAATTAAACTGAGAATCACCAACATATTGAGAAGTTAAACAACAAATGAAGACATAAAATCGTTTTGTTTTGTTTCAGTTTATATTTGACAAGTTTTATTATTATTTTTAATAGGTAAATAATTGATTTAATTAGCATACCTACATATTAGACATGCTTAGAATTCGTTTGTTTGTTGTTTCATTAATTAAATTCAAGTTTAAATAAAAAATTAATGATCTGTTAAGCTATTATTGTTGGACTTTGTTTAGTCAATGTTGTTGGGCTTTGCAATTTTCATTTCCATCTATCAAACTGAGTGCCTCGTATGATGCTCTTGCAGTCAGTTGCATCCTACTTTGGGGAATAATTTAAACTATTCATGATGCTTTATTATCTCATCAACAGAGTGATCATGTGGATTGTTTGTTGTAATTCGACAGCTGTTAAAACTGAATAGTTTATTTTTGGAAAATCGATCCATAGAATTTTAGAAAAAAATGATTTGTTTTTGTATGTAAGTTACGGTGACTTAAGATGAGAAGGAGGGATTCGAGAGATAAAAGAAACTGTTATATAGAGTTGGAATTTTCATAATTTTGAAGCTATTTTTTTTCTCACAACATTTGTGCTGACATACATTTCTAGGATGTTTGAAGAATACTGGCAACATTGTAGCTTAAATTTTATTTGATAGTCATATATATGAATATCAACTTTCTTTTATAGTTTATTTTAATATACACATTTTATTGTGTAGTGCTGATTATATTTTCATTTTAGAATACACCATGTTTAAATCTCTGATCATATAATGTTTATAGTTATTATAAAATAAATTTTCATTATTTAATATAACTTTTATGTCATTATTCATATGATTTATTGTTCTTATTATATGTTTGTATATATGTTGTGATCAATAAAAAAATGTTCTTATAAGCTTTCAGATATTGTACATAATAGAACTTTTGTTTTGTGATAGTTCATATGTTCTAGGTTGTAATAATTTATTATTATTTCTTATAACAGATGAATGCAATTATTTTTATTGAAATTATAATATGTTTTTTTTTGTAAATAAAAGATGTTTGTATTACTGCACGATTAGATAGTTACAGAGATGTCCAAAACATAGGCCACAACATATTAGAGCCAAACCACCAACTTGAAACATCTTTACAGTCTTCACCCAAGACATCCTTCTTTCCCCAAAAGAGGGAGAATGCCAACATACAGAGCTCAATCCCAATAGTAAAACCACAACTAGTAGAAATATGGAAATTTATCCCAGTCCTGACTATTGACATTGACAAACTAACATACAAATAGAAACAAAAGTATAACAGAGACAACTCCCCAAAGCTAAGGAAGAGGGTCATAACGTGGGAATCCAGAGGTTTGCACCAAATCATCTGCATGTTGAGGTTGCAAGCCACCCTCCCTATTTGCTCCTTGGTCGTTGGCCTTTCAACTAGAGCCTCCTCTAATATGTTGCTCCATCCTTGGACGGTAGAGGAATATTCCCAGGAAAGAGGCAATTTGATCGACCTTCCTACGCATCAACCAACAATCCTCGTTGTGGTCTTTCCAAGCTGTTGTAGGCTCCTCGTCCCCTTAATTTTTGGTCGCTACCTCTTCCTTTTTGGCCTCAAGGTTAAGCATGATATGCATTACGAGGTTCATTATTACCCAGTATATCACACGTATATCATAATCATAAGATCATAGGGCAATGATCGATTGAACATAGAACTAGGGTCCATGACCCGGTATTCGACTTCTTGGTGGACTTCCTCAATTGGCATTTCTTTCACTTTCTCCAAGAGTTCCTTATCCACCCTCTCAATAGCTTTGCATGCGATCAATGACATGTGGTCTTTGAAAAACTTAGTAGCCTCATGAGCTTGGAGTTGATCCTAGGTAGCGATTCCCTTGCCCCTCCTAGTCACCCCCTTTCCTTTATTGTGGTGCAAATCCGAAGATTCTCCCACATTCATATTCCCATGACTACTAGGGCTAGAGGCCATTTTACAATCCTCCTACCATTTCCCCACTGATCTACTCTGTAAATCCAAAGAGCACTCACCATTCCTAATCACAACTAAGCTGACAAATTCGTTCCACAAATGGTGGATGAAAAGCCACGCAACCTCATCAGTATTAATAAGGAGGAGAGAAGTGGTTTCACTAATGGTTCTGTATGATTCCGTGATCTCCCAAATCCAGAGATCATATTTTCAAGTACCCAACAGGATTTTGGGCATCATTCCCATCATCAATTCCAAATCCCAATTTCACAGAAAATATGTCTGACCTCTCCTTCCAAGCTGGGCTCTATACCCATATTTAGGAACAAGGTGACCAATGCGCAATAATACGTATGTTGCCTCCATGATCATGTGTTGTAGTGCTTGAGATACATGGAAGGATCCCTTCGCCTCTTGTCTTTTCCTTGATGATCACTCGTGTCTCCCACCATCTGTCTGTTTGGATCGACGTCTTTTATGGCAAGCTGTCTACAATGTAGAGCCCACTATTTAACTTTGAATTCCTCCAGTTGTCCCATTCTGTAGACCTCATTCCCCTCTGCTCTGATTTTTTCCAACATGTCCACTACCTAATTTTCCTCCCTTATCACATGATTGAAAGAGATAGTCGGGTGTGCTAGAACCAATCTACGTAGGTTTCCAAACCTACTAGCTAAGAGCTAGCTGGATGAGACCTTCTTAGTTTTTTTCCTGTCAGTGAGCTTCTTTTCCATCTGGATTAGGATATTCATGTCCCCTTTGATGATTTTCGAAAGCCATCCTTCTCCAAGAATTATTTTGAGACCTTGAAACATACCTTCGAGTTTCATAGAGTTGTTGGTGTCAAACCTCATGGAACCATAAAAAAATTGTAGAATATTCATGTCCGAATTTATACAGACTCTTCCATAGTCGGTCACTCCTAGATTTCCCTTCACCGCCCCATCAAAATTGAGTTTGAAAACAATAATAGGAGAGGGGCCTAGGATTTGGGGCTAGAGACTCTACATATTTTAACTTTTCATCGCATCACATCCAGAGTTCCTTTGTTTAGCCCTGAGCCATCCACAATGATTCCTTCTAGTCTAGTTAACTATTTATCTTCCTCACTCCATTGCTTTCTTTGAATGGTTTCTAGGAGATTCGTAGCCAAAATCCTCGATACCTCCTCGGTCATTTGCTGCTTTCCCCTGAAGATTCAACCATTTTGCTCCTTTTGAACTACCCACATGACATTTCCCAACAAGGCTTGCCACAGATCCTGTAGGATACAATTTTTAAAATCTTTGGGATTCTAGTTCCTCATAGTTTGGCCCAAATATCCTCAGCATTTGTCACTCCGTCTGAAGGACAAACCACCCCTATCCCATGTTTTCACAGTAAAAGAGAAGGAATTAAGCAAATGGTTCATGCTTTCCTCTTGACATAAGCAAAGGGAGCACTGTGATGGACCATGCATTCCTCTACATCTTAGGTTTTCCCCAGTTAAGATTCGGTGCCTTACCACTAGCCAGTAGAAGGTGGCGACCTTTGGCCTTCTTCTAAATTTTGTCCTTCCCTTCCTAGTTCTTTCTTCGGATATTGTAGGCTTCCTTTATGGCACAAGATCCTTTTTGGGTATAACCCCATCATAGAGTATCCTCCCCATCTTTGTGTAAAATGTGCCTCTCCAGGAGTTCATCTTTGAAGGATAAAAAGTCATCCTTTGACATCCAATCGTCACCCTTATCCTGATTCTTCCATCATCGCTAATCCTCCTGAGCTCCTTCCTCCCATTAGTGGCTCACTTTGATATTTCCTTCCTCGATCCCGTTAGGTCGGATGTTCTGCTAGCGTGGGTTAGCCCCCAGTTTGGGGAGTTGGTTCCATAAGTCATCCCCTAGACTAGCATAGTACCCCTCCTTGACCTCAAAGAAGCTATGCTCCTGAACTATCTTACGCCTTGACAGATATTTTTCCCAAATATGATATCCCGACAATTCCTCATTAAATCAAATTAGTTAGGTCTTTGGCTGGTCTCTAGCGTACTTAATGTGCCAAAGCTTAGCCCATGGTTCCTGCATATAGTTGCACCACCTCCTCCTGATTTTGGCCCACTTAATTTTACCCATGACTTCAAGGTTACAAAGACCCAGGACACCTCTATCCTTAGGGGGACAATTTCTATCCCAACTTACCAGAGATAACTTTACTTTAGCTTCTCAACCCCCCCATAGGAAATTTCATTGAATACTTCTTATTTAATTTATGACAAACTTTGGGGCAGACATAATAGAGAAATGATAGACCAGCACGACTTATAGGACCAATTTTACCAGGACCATCCTACATGGAAGGTTAAGCGGATGGAGAACCCATCTTGAGAGTATACCCTTGATCCTATCCATTAGATCCTTCCAGGACGCACGCTTTATGGCTCCAAGCCCTAATAGAACTCCAAGATATTTGGAAGGGAAGGATCCCCTAGAAAAACTCAAAATTTTGATGATATTCCTTTGGATTATGGGGGTCGTGTTTAAGAAGAATACCTAATATTTCTTGGTATTGAATGCCATCCTATATGATTTTTCAAATAGCGTTAAAATATTTTTGAAAGCACAAGCTTCTTGGAATGAAGGCTGCCTCATTAGAATCATGTCATCCATGAATTCCTGGTGAGATTGTTTCTACATACCTTCATGAAGGAAAAGAATCCTGATTTCTCCTCCTATCACCTGGGTTTGAATGCATTTACTCAGGGCCTCCACCATTAGGATAAAGAGAAAAGGTGAAAGTGGATCGCCCTACCTAATCCCACCAGAAGGTTTGAAGAGGCTTGGTCAGGGAGCCATTCAACAATATGGAGCAGAAAGGTGTAGTAACCAAATCCATGACCCATTCTTCCCATTCCATGCTAAAACCATAAGCTCTCAGCATATTCTCCATGTATTTTCAGTTGAGCTTATTATAGGACTTGGACATATCAAGCTTAATGAACATTTCAGGCCTTTTTTCCCATTTGAGAGAGTGGATTGTCTCATGGACCGCAATGATTCCATCTAGAATTTATCTAACCTCGATAAAGCCTAATTATTCTAGATTGATAAATCTCAAAAGGAGGGGTTTTAATCAGTTCACAATCACCTTGTAGATAATTTTATAGATCACATTGCAGAGGGCTATAGGTCTAAGCTTGCATGTTGAATCCACACCTTCCCCTTTCGGGATCAATGAAAGAAAAGACACATTAAAGCCCTTGATAACATGTCTGTTGCATCTTGATTCCTCAACAATTTCCCAAACCTCATCCTTGATCATATCCCAAAAAAAGTGGAAGAATTTAGTTGTAAAGAAATCTGGATTAGGGGCCTTCTCTTGGGCTATCTGGCTTATCGCATCCTTCACCTTTCGCATGGAGATAGGTTTATTGAGCATGTCATTGTCCTCCCTGGTTATAGTCCTAGGGATAAGCGCAATGATCTTAACAATGTCTTGATCTCTGTCATTGCCATCCTTAGTCATTATCCCTTCGAAGTAGCTGGCTATCTCTTCCTCAATTTATTCCCTAGTGTCTACCTGGGACCCATCTTCTCTTTTGATTCTATGGATCTTTGAGCCTAGTCTATTTTGGACCATTGTGTTATGGAAGAATTTAGAGATTTTCTCACCTTCTTGCAGCCGTTTGACCCTAGATTTCTTCCTCCAGTATATCTCTTCCTATCTTTATCTTGCATCAAGTTGGATGAGCATATACTTCTCCTTCTCTTTCATCTCCATATCCCATCTAGTTTCCATACCTTTCTGATGGATGAGGTTAATGTCCTTAATGAGTCTCTTTTTATCCTCAAATATGTTACCAAAATCCACTTTGTTCCACGTGCGTATCTTCGCTTTTAGGGCCTTGAGTTTTTACTGGAAGATGTGCATTCCTATTCCCCAATGGGAGGCCAATTCCTGCCACCACTATTCCACCAAACCCCTGAAGTCCTTATGTCTATCCAAAATTGATCAAAGCAAAAGGGTTTTCTCAGGAGGGAATTCAACCAATCCCAGTTGAGACTGATTGGCCAATTATCAGAGCCCATTGCTGGGATACCACTTGCCATGATCCTCCTAGTTCCCCAAATGATATTCTATGACACAAGGAATCTGTCAATCAAGGAGGCTACAAGGTTCCTCTCACCCCTCTAGTTATTCCAAGTGAACCACCGATCTCCTATCTCTATATCTGCTAGGGGGTTGTGCGACAATAACCCCCTGAATTATTCTTTGTATTTGTCCATTACTCTTCACCCCCCCTTTTTTTCCCTGAAAAAAGTGATCAAGTTAAAGAACACCCCTATGATACAGTTCCCATCATGGGCTGATGCACTTAGCTAGTGCAGAAGGTGGAGGAAGGTATGTTTCTGAGGGAAAGCACTGGGACCATATACATTAGCTAAAGTTCCTCTGATCCCCGATCCTAAAAATTTAAATTCTTCCATTACTGAGAATTTATTGGCCCTCCATTCAGAGAGATCGACAGTACTTGGGTTCCATAGCACCCCCATGCCCCCTACCATGCCTCCTGCGTCTGCTTCCATGACCATGCTACCTTTCTAGATCCTCTGTCTGAGTTTCTTTAGGGCTCCAAAACTATGTTTAGTCCCTTGTAGAGATAAAACATCCGGTCTTGATTGCTTAACCTTACTAGCTATGGTTTTAATATTTCTTAGGAGGTTACACCCCCTAACATTCCAAGAAACTATCTTCATTGGTTAACCTTACTTACCTCAGAGAGATATGCCCTTATCATTGGGTACTGGCCTGATTCAATTAGCTTGACTCTAATTGCTGTGATCCTCTACTTGGTCATCTTCTGACCTCTTTTCATATCCTCCTCCAAATATTTCCTCTTGCTCCCCTTCTGACGATCTACTGTTATATTTTTAACATTTNATCTTTAACTGAGAGAATAACAAGCACAACAATCAAACACAAGAGACAATGAACACAATGTTTTTCCTCAGGGAAACCATAAATGGAGAAAACCCCGCAGCTTCCTTATAGATAGAATCAGCACCAAAAGTAAAACCCCAAAATAGTAAGATGATCTCCCGACAACAGTAGCCTCTTTCATTCTAGCCCCAACGACTTCTTCTCCCTCAGCTATACACTACAACTGAGTGTGAGTGAGTGTGTGATAAATAGAGAGGTTCACTCTCTATTTATACTAATTCCCAACTTGACAATAACTTACTAGGGACAACTTCACTAGGAGAGTCTAATAACCCTAGAGCCCCGCTACTGCAGGGACTTTAACCCTTGATCAATAGGAGGGTTACCCACAATGAATTGACATGACTTCTTTACATTATAGAAACTCTTGATCGGAGTATCGATGCATAACATGACTCAAATACATTACAAACACTTCCCGAAATAAACATCAAGGTACAATACATAAGATATACTTGTGAATACATTCCAAAGTTACAATTACATCAACACTCCCTCTTAACTACGAAGGTATTATCTCCACACAATTTATCAACACAATTCTTCTTCTCTATATCATTGGGATCATCATCGAGTCCTTGTCATATTTAAGTAATCCTCATCTTTGAGTCATCTTCATCTAGATTTGCATCATCACTCGATCTGGATCATCATCACAGAATCTGGATCATCACTAGATCTAGATCATCTCTGGTTTTGGAACATCTCTGCTAGATCATCATAACAGGTGCTATCTCTTGATTCTTCTCGTCATAGGGAGTTCTATAGAGCCAACCCTTTTTCATGCTGGTTGTAGGCCTAGCCTCCATGTAGGTCTTTTCCAACACTTATATCTTAGCCTAAGTCAGAATGGCCTACCCAACACTTACATCTGATCATGTAGGAACCAATCCTATAATCAAATCAGAAAGGCACGCCAAGCACTCACATCTGACCATGTGTGAATGCATCCCACAAACCTGTCAGAAAGGCCCAACACTCACATCTGACAATGAGAGGAACCAATCCAATAATCTATGTCAGAAAGGCCCAGCACTTACATTTGACCATGCGAGGAACCAATCCTACCTACATGTCAAAAGGGCTCTACACTTACATTTGATCATGTAGGAACCAATCCTACAATCACCTTAGAATAGCTTTGCATTTACATCTGATCATGTAGGAAGCAATCCTACAATCACCTTAGAATGTCTCTGCATTTACATTTGATCATGTACGAACCAATCCTATAGCCACATTAGAATGGCTCTGCACTTAAGTTTGATCATGTAGGAACCAATCCTACAGTCACATCAAAATGGCCCTCAGTCCCAGATTGAGTGTTCTTGGTAACTTACCAGGTGCCTCCATTCCAAGAATGGCAGTCAACACTTATATCTAATCATGTAGGAACCAATCCTACGGTCATATCATAATGGCTCAGCACTCATATCTGACATATGAGGAACCAATCCTCTCATCATGAAAGAATGGCTTAGCCCTTACATATGAGCATGGAAGGAACCAATCCTCTCACCATGTCAGAATGGCTCACAGAATCATCACTTCCCTTTGGAGGGAACCTCGATCCAAAGAACACCAAGCTTCTCCCTGAAGTACTCAAACTTCACTTTGGGTAATGGCTTTGTCAACACATCAGCTATTTGTTTGTCTATCACAACATACTAGAGATTCACTGCTCCTTTCTGCACCATATACCTGATATAGTGATACTTGATCTTGATATGCTTCGACTTGTCATGGAACACCGGGTTCTCTGACAACATCACACAATTCTGGTTGTCGCAATATATACAAGTAGCATCCAATTTGAGATCAAATAAATAAGACAGTAGCTTCCTCAACCATACTGCCTCACAACTAGCTAAACAAGCTGCAACATACTCTACTTCAGCTGTACTTAGTGCCACATAAGACTGCTTCCTGCTAAACCAAGAGATCACACCTAATCCCATACTAAAGCAACACCCTGAAGTACTCTTCCTATTGGTGGCACTTCCTGCCCAATTTGAATCAACATAACCTTCCAGGTTAATCTTCTGATTTGTCTCATACTTGAGTCCATAATAAACTGTACCTCTTAGGTATCTCAGAATATGCTTTGCAGCAATCAAGTGAACATGTCTCGTATCTGTCAAGAACTAGCTCATGGTGTTCACAGCAAAGCAAATATCTGGTCTCTTGTTTTTCAGATACATTAAGGACCCAATCATCTAATAATATATCGTAGCGTCAACCGCTTCTGATGAAGCATCACTCAATAGCTTCAGGTTCGATGCAATAGGTGTGGTCATGGCCTCGTAGTCCATCATCCCGAAACTCTTTAGGATCCCTACTGCATACTTCCCTTATCCGAGGGAGATTCCATCCACATTCTGCCACACCTCCATGCCTAGAAAATAGTGCATCATACCCAAGTCCTTCATTTTCAACTCAACAGCAAGCTTCCTCTTCGTATAAACAATCAACCCATCCATACCTATTACAAACAAATCATCTACATACAGTAGGAGTATCACTGGGTTGTCATCTTCAACCTTGTAGTAAAGGTAGGAATCTATTTTACTTTTGGTAAAGCCCAAACTAGATAGAAAACCATCAATTATGTCATACCATGTCCTGGGTG
Source organism: Pseudotsuga menziesii (assembly GCA_001517045.1). NCBI lineage: Eukaryota > Viridiplantae > Streptophyta > Pinopsida > Pinales > Pinaceae > Pseudotsuga > Pseudotsuga menziesii. The sequence goes on along the minus strand of LPNX010355692.1, from coordinate 77,225 downwards.
CCTCTTTCAAACCATACAGGGATTTCTTCAATCTACACACACAATACTTTTTGTCATGTGTCTCAAAACCAAGTGGCTTCTCTACATACACTTCATCTTCCACTACACCATTCAAGAAAGCAGTCTCGACATCCATTTGGTGTATCTTCCATTTCATCATTGCAGCCAGAGCAAGCACTAATATGATGAAAGTGTATTTGTCTACATGTGCAAAGGTTTCTTCATAATCTATTCCTTCTTTCTATGAGAATCCACGAGCCATGAATCTTTCTTTATATTTCTCTATGCCGCCATCTGCAGCATGCTTGATCTTGTAGATCCATTTGGAAGTTACAACAAACTTCCCTTATGGTCTTGGGACAACATCCCAAACATCATTCTTCATGATTGATTGATACTTTTCGATCATAGCATCCTTCCCTTCATTTGTTTCTGCCGTTTCTTCATAGTTGGAAGGTTCTTTATCGATGAAGTCACATAATAAAGCTACATACCCAGAGCAGGACCTAATCCTCTTTCTTTCTCTGTGATTCTCTTCTAGATCCCAATATCTTTCTGCACCTTGGATAGCTTCTCATACCCAAGTAGGTTTCCTCTTGTGAGGATTCTTCTGCTAAGGTGGATCTACATGTTCTTCTAGTTCTCGGTCTTCTTCTTGAATTTATTCGTTCATGGTTGTGTCATGAATTCTGGGTGCTTCTGTTTCCTCAAGATCTTTAGCAGGTCTCTTTCTGGATTTGTTGTAAGTTGAGTCTTCGTCAAATGTTACATCCCTTCTGATGTTGATCTTCTCGAATCCTGGGAAGTATATTCTGTAATCCTCCAAGCTTTCAGAGTATCCCACAAATATGCCCTTCTTTCCTGAAGGATCTAACTTTGTCCTCTTTTCTTTGGAATGTGTATGTACACTAGACATTCAAATATTCTGAGATGGCTAACTTCTGGTTTCTTGTTGAAAAAGACTCCTCAGGTGTCTTGTTCTCGAGTACTCTATGTGGAGTACGGTTCTATACATACACCATTGTTCTGGCAACTTCTTTCGATAGATGCATGGGAATATCTTGATCATGAAGCATTGCTCTTGTAGCTTCCATGATATTTCTATTCTTCCTTTCTGCAACTCCATTTTATTGTGGATTATATGGAGTAGATAACTTCCTCTTAATACCTAAATCTTTGCATAACTCTTTGAATTCATTTGATGTGAATTCACCATTATCTGATCGAAAGGTCTTGATCTTCTGTTCAGTGTGGTTCTTGATTAAGGCTTTGAATTCCTTGAATTTGCTGAATACTTCATCTTTGTTCTTCATAAAGTATATCCATGTCTTCCTAGAAAAATTATCATCAAAAGAAACATAGTATACATACCTGCTTAAAGAATTGGATGACATTGGACCACGTACATCGTAGTGAATGATTTCCAAGATTCCTTTTTCTTTTCTTTCACTACTTGGAAATGTCTTCTTTGTGTTCTTTCCTTTCGCACATCCTTTGCAGACTCTGTGTTTTGCCTAAATTTCTAGAAGACCTTCAACAACTTTGCTTGCAAGTGGTAGTACTCTGTAATGCACATGTGCAAGCCTTGTATGGCAAAGTTCATTTGTCTCTACTGTGTCATGGCCCAAATATTTTTTTGGATAGCCCTTCAATTTGTATAATCCTCCCTCTTATTCTCCAATTACTATTGCAACGTCAATAGTATTTCCTCTTGGTCACATGAAGACTTGGCCATCTACAAATGCAACCCTCATGCCTTTTGCATCTAGTACCGATATGGAGAGAATATTCTTCTTTAGTCCTTGTACAAACAAGACATCCTTCACTTTCATAGACTTTGCAGAGTCTAGCTTGTAGGATGATTCAGCACTACCTTTTATGGGATATTGGTAGTCATCCCTAAGTTTCACCTTATGGGGTGAATTATGTTCGGATAGTTTCTCAAAGGATTCCTTGAATCTTGTCATGTGTTTGGAAACCCCAGTATCAATAAGGTAATCTTTGCTTCCGTGTGTAACATTTCCTGTGAGGGTGGAGATCAGAACATATTCTTCATCACTTGAAGAGCTTTCACTTTCTTGTTTTACTCTCTTTTTGGGAGGATCATCATCCTCAGCAGAGTGAGCATGATGTCTCCATTTGGAGTTCTTATTGTTCTTATATCTACTCTTATTCATGGGACAATTTATCGCAAGGTGTCCTCTTTCATCACATGTATAGCATCTGAGTTTGGATGGATCCTTATTCACAAAATTATCTTTCTTATGAGAATTCTTACCTTGGTGATGATGATTTTCCCTTCTGTCTTTCTTGGAGTGTTCTGTGAGAGCTTGATCTTCATTTCCCATCATTTCTTCTCGAGCTACTATTCTAGCTTCTTCTTGTGAGAATTCTTCCCACAGTCTCCTAAAATTGATTAGCTTCTTTCTAGCATAGATTCCTTGGATGAAAGAATCCCATGACCTAGGGAGACCATTGAAGGTTGTCATCACAATTTCTGCATTCTCCACTTCTTCATCTACTGATTCAAGTTGTTCTTTAATCTGGGAGACCCTTGTAAAGTATGACTGTATGGTCTCCTCATTTTGGATCTTTACATTCTTCAACTGCTTCCTCAAAGTCATCTTCTGGTTTATGTTCTTCCCTTCAAAGAGTTTGGTTAGGGAATCAAACATAGCTTTAGGTGTCTTGAGGGACAACACCTATGGTATGAGGTGATCCTTGATTGAATCCTTTTTTAGGGAGGACACCTATGGCACGAGGCCTTACCATCCTTATATGAAAATGTCTTTCTCCTCCCTAGGACGCATCTTTTTGTCAAAGCCGAATCTGATTCTAAGCATTTTTAGTTTTTCACTTGACACTACTGCCGAAAATTAGGGCTTTCCATAGAAGTGGAATTTTTGAGTGAGCCCAGGATTGGATTGATATCCTCCTCAGAATCGAAGTTTAGAGATCAAGATCAAAGCATTTGATTGGACAAAACTATGGGAAAGTCAAACACTAATCTACTCCTAAACCAGCACTACAAAAATTCAGCTCCAAATCCATATCTGACATCTTGACCTAGTAAGATATAAATCTTTTGTATTTCTATTTGAGGTTCTCAGTTAAGATGTCTCATCATACCAAGCTTGATGAAAAGCTTAAGGGAGTTGATAACTTTCGATCCTGGAAGTATAGGATCTCCCTGGTGCTGGAAGAAAATGAGTTAGACTCCTACATCAATGAGGAGGTTCCAGTTCCAGAGGAAGATGAGGCTAAGGCCTTACATAAGAAGAATTTGGTTATCGCTAAGGGGATTATTTCTTGTTACTGGATTAAATATAATAGGAATTTGTACATAACGATGAGGTTGGGACACATCATTTCTAAGGATGGTGTTAAGGTCAACCCTGAGCAAGTAAACGTCATTAAGAAAGTCCCCTTGCCTCATAATCTTAAATATTTGTAGTCTTTCAATAGCCAGATAAATTTCATAGGGAGATTCATCCCAAATTTAGTAAAGATAATGAAGCCCTTACAAAAGTTGTTAAAGAAAGATGCTAAATTTGAATGGAGAAATGAATGAAAAGATGCTTTCAAGTCTATCAAAGATGCTATATCCAAGTCCACAGTCTCAATCAGTCTAGATTACTCCAAGGAATTTTATATATTTTCCTTTTCCTCAGAGGACACGATTGCTGGTTTTTTGCTTTAAAGGAATAGGGAGGGACAAGAGAAACCTATAGCTTTTATGAGTAGAACCTTGCAACATTCAAAGTTGAAGAATACCACCACGGAGAAACAGGATTATGCTTTTGTCAAGTCCCTTAAACATTTTAGAACATAAGTGGGATACTCTAAAATCATTGGGTATGTACCACATGCAGCTATCAAGCATATCGTGTCTCAACAAGATTGCCTAGGCATCAAGGGGAAATGGGTTTCAAATATTCAAGAGTATTATTTAGAGATAAAACCTACCAAGTTAATTAAGGGATAGGGTCTTGCAAAGATGCTGACCCAAGGAAATGAAAAGGCCTTAAGAATAATTTTCTAGAACAGTGATCCAGAACAAAGTGTATCAGACGAGCTTCAGAGATTAGAGCAACACCCTTGGTATACCGAAATCATATTTTTCTTTGTAACCTTACATGCCATGATGACCTACTTGGCCATAAAACAAGAGCATTAAGATAACAATCAACTAAGTATTTCTTAACAAAAAATGGTTTAGGTTGTAGAAACCCCGATGGTTAAATACTTAGATGTGTCGATGAACCTAAGTCCAAAAAACTCATGGTTTAGTTCCATATAGGATTTTTGGTGGACATTTTTGTAGCAAGAACAATCTCCCTTAAAATAATTAGAGCAGGCTACTATTGGCTGAACCTTTTTTTGGTTGTGCGCAAGTCTACCAGAGTTTTCCCCCAGTGTCAATTGTTCACCAGAAAGCAACAAATGAAACCCTTGCCTTTAAAACCAATAGTAGTCCAAGTCCCTTTCCAACATTGGGGGATTGATTTCATCGATAATTTCAAGGAAAAATCAAGCAATGGTTATTCATGGACACTCACCACCAATGATTATTTCACCAAGTGGCTAGAGGTGATACCCACCAAGAAGGAAACCAATGCTATAGTCATGGATTTCCTGGAAGATAGGATTATCACAAGATTCAGTGTGCCATCCATAATCATCACAAATAATGGCCCATGCTTCAGTTCCTACGAGATGTCATCCTTTTGTTTCAAGTACGGCATTTTCCTATCCCATTCATTCAACTATTATCCCCAAGGAAATGGTCTAGCTGAGTCAAGCAATAAAAACTTAATGACCGTAATCAAGAAAACTGTGGGTGATAATAAAAAGGCCTGGGATAGCAAGATCAAGTTTGCATTATGGGCTGATAGAATCACAAATAAAAGTTCAACCAGAAGGATTCCTTTCAAACTTATCTATGTCCTAGATGTCACCTTACCGATCCCCTTAAAGATTCTAGTGTATCAGCTTCTCCAGACCTTTAGCTCGGATTAGGATGCCATTCAAAATAGAATCAACCATTTGATTGAGTTAGATGAAAGCAGAAGAAATTCCCTTGACCAGAGTATCATAAATTTAGACAAAGTGAAGAGAAATTTTGATAGATCTACCCGGCCTGGATCCTTTCAAGTAGGTGGTGACAGTCTTACGTTGGGACAAACGGTGGGAGAAACCCGAGAGACACGAAAACTTTGACAGCTTATGGTTGGGGAAATATATCATTGATGAAGTAGCGGGAACAAATTATTTATATATAAATGACTTGGAAGGTTAAGCCTACCAGTGAATGGATTTCTCCTCAAGTTGTTCTTCGCTGAGATTATTTGATGCCTTTATTGGCATCAGTGGTTTCAGGGCCAGTTTCTAAACTTTTCCCTGCATGTATTTTTAAAATTTTCATGTATCATATTGTTGTATTATAGATGTTTTGTACCATAGCACTAACTTTGAATTTTTTCTGTTGTATATTAGTCTTGTAAAATATTTCTTTTTGTATATTATATACTAATTATGTAAATTAATTTTCTTTTCGAGTTGCTTTCTTTTATATACATGTTATCGATAAACTTTAATTGCTATGCATGACCCATAGATTCCAAAGTTCTCACATCTTCTTCTTTGATAAGAAGATTAGTCTGAGCATGTGTCCCTAGATGGAGCCAGATGTTACCTACTAAGTCGTAGTTAGTCGGTGTTATCAAGTGAGCCTGGCGAACTGGACAAAGATGATTTGTTCAGACTTCAGAAGACCTTCAGACTTGCTTCTGGGAAGTGTGTTTTTTATCTACCACATGTTCATACCCTCTTGGGGGAGTTGTAATAAAATGTCCTAGCATGGTAGTGTCTGTAAAATACTCGGTCTCCTGGACTGTATTTGTCAATCCGATCATCCCAGAGTGTTTTTCCCTTGGTTATTATTGGTTCTTAAATAAACGACTGATAATTTCTAAGTTTTTCACTCAATACCTCCAATGTTGGGGTGGTCGGCTTGACATTTAGGCCTATTGAGGTTATTAGAGTCTATGTTTCAATGTATAAACATGCTAGGAATTATGGTCGAGTCATATGAACATGTGATAATTCCCCTAGGTTTTGTTTTTTTAATTTTTGATTTTCATTTTTTTACAAAACTTAGGCTATTTTTTAATAGTCTAAATGGAAAATTTGATCTTGTAATAAAAGTGGGGTTGCTCATTTTCTAACTCGAAGCACCTGGTACACCCATAAACCCACTTTTCCAAATTTTTGAGTGATTTTTCCATCACTTAGGCAAGAAAATCCAAAAAAATCAAATATTAATTAATTTAATTAAAAATAAATAAAATAATGGAGAAAATCCAAGACCCTAAATCAGTGGAATTTACTCCGATTTGATTGAAATTACTCTCATCGGCTTCATATTGACCGGGTGTTTCCATTCCTTGACTTAAGGCATTGATCAGGGATGAAGAGGAGCTTAACTGGATCATGCAGATTTGACGGTTGTGCCCTCCTTTCTCTCTCTTCCACACATGTGGATCAATCTGGCAGTGGTTTGATGGATCGGTGTCAGTTCACTGAATAAGGTGTCACTCCAATTTGTAGTTCCAGTCTACTTAGACTTATTTCATCATCAAATGAGGCTCATCTTAACTCTCCATCATTTGCAGTCTCTCCTTCAGTCAAGCATGTGCCCCTCTTGGTCAGTTTGGCTATAAATTGAAGCTTCCTTTCCATTCTTGAAGCTAGTTTGAGTTGGAGAGAATAGGCTTGATATTGTAATATGGTTGTAATATTTTCATTGCTGAAATAAATAATCTTTGGAGGCTGAATGATGTAATGCTCTCATGTGTATGGAATAAGTGTTGTCTTGCAACTATTGATGTTGCCATTTTTTCTCTCAATTTTTGCATATGAACCTTGTCTAGCCTGAATGATTCAGCTGAAACAATAGGAGTGTATTTAGGAAAGTAAGATTACTTGTTTTTATCAATCTCATAGCATAAATGTTTGAATACCTAGCTTATACATGTTTAATAAGCTTATTTGCATGTAATTCTTGTCTCTTTTTCATATATATATCAAGATCTCATAAGGTTTTGTGCAGGATTGTGTGTTTAGCTTTTAGGTGGCAAGGATTGGATGAGCTGTGCATATAGTTTGAATCCACTATACATTTGAAATTTTTGTGAAGGAATTGCCCCTTTTTATTCCACTAACAAGTTTCCATTGCAGATCTATCGTACAACAGGCCTTTCCCCTTCTCTTCCTCCATTCTATTAAAATCAATCTTCTGGTTACTTGTTCATCCTCTTATGATCATATCTAATTCAAAAAATTGCTTAAACATTGTTAGATATAGTTCCTAAGAGTATTCTTTCTTAGATCTAAAATTTCATAAAGAATGCCACAATTTAAAGATAGATCAAGGTGAAGAAATTTCCCTTTTTGCAAGTAGCTAAATCGTAGATCTAAAGCTTGCTCATAAGGTAGTTTGTGATTTTGTTCTTTAAAGTTTTAAATTCTACAAGAAAGTGCACATCATATGGGATTCCCAAAAATCAAGCCAATATCCCAAGGAAAGAAAGCTTTCCTTGGTTCCCTTTTGCAGAACTAAATTGTTCTTTTTTTAAATAATTTTTAACTTAATTTTTTTCGGTAATTTGTGTGCTGAACCAAAGCACTTTTAAAGTGGTTTTGGGCATATTTTATTTTAATAAATTTCTGTTTTTTATCAGTTTTAACAAAAAATAGAAGGATACTCTGCCCATTTTCCGACTCTTGGGAGAACTAGAGTTTCCCAGAGGCTTCCCCCACTGCCGTGCTTCCTTGTTTGGCTTGTTGTAAGCTTGTTGTATTCCTTTGGACCACAGATAACAAGGACAAAAGTGAAAGATATTTTTATGAATTTTTAACCTCTAATAATAATAAAAATCACTTTGAGTAGGATCTTTCAAGCCCACTCCCCATCCCCCCTGGGGGGATCCACGTCTGTTTCACCTTTTTGCATTTTTTCCCTTTTTTTTCTCTAGCTTAGTCTTGTCATGAAAGATTGTATACTTTGATAATATTTGTCATTATTCCATATTTTGAAATCAATGTCATACTAATACTTACCCCACAAATCCTCGATTGAACCGAAAGGTGAAAGAGGATTGTGGTAGAATTAATTAGAAAACATGTCGTGTGTGTTTTCTCATTGTTAATTTTCACAAGAAAGAAGTAAAAGTAACCCCTCCTTGATTTCCTGATTGAGTTCCACTTTGATTGAAAGAGATTCCTGGAGGGTCTTTTTTTTTAACAAGAACACGCTCTTAAAATTTACTAAAATTTACAAGTCTCCAGTGTGTATGCTTTGCACTTGGTTGCAGTTCATCCAATTCATCAAACTGCATCAAAAGAAATGTGAGTGAATAGATTAATTAGGATTCACTTTCCCCAATTAACCACCGTAGTTGAAAATCTAACGCCTCGATTAAACCGTAAACGGTGGAAAAATACCCAAAGGAAGTGGGAACTACTGGATAGTGACCTCGAGGCATTGATCTCTGTTACATCCTAGAGGGTGTATTATGAACATAGTCTCAGAGATTCCATTCAGCCCACACATTCCTTGTGGGTAACATAGCGATTGTTACTTTTGGACATACTCTAAGTACCCCCGGGTATATCTGCAGTCCCCCCACCTAATTTAATTCACTCATATTTTCACATTAATTTAAAATGTACCAAGATACAATTGCACAACATTCACTCCAACACTTGCAAGCTCTCTTAATTATTTTTGAATCCATTTAAAGGCACTGGTCAACTGTTTGTTTCTTTAAATATATATGTGATCGGGTGTCATATCATGCTTATTTGTGATTGTCTCATCATGTTATCTATTGTTTACAACTGTTAAATCACAACTCATAAAAAACATACTCATTTAATACCATCATCATCTAAGTAACCAGCCTTAGTAACTTGTAGGTTCTACCCCCCTTGGCTTCGTTAGGAGTTTTCTTAAATGAAGGAGTCAAGAACAATGTGACACCCTTGACTAGAGACTTTTCCCCAAGGACACACCGAGTGGATTGAAGATTTCTGCCATGTTCCCCCCCAGGTGTGTGAAAGCCGGTAACACACTTTCAAATGGATTCCTAAACCTCACAATTTTTCCCAAATGTAATATATACATGTTCTAAACATATTCACATGTTATAAAGTGTTAATAATATCCACTATTTACTTCATGTGTGAATGCAATTTCAATATTTTCATTTATTTTGTGCTTGTTTTGCAAACTAGAGCAAATTGTGAGAGTTATTTGGCTTCTAGATCCATTTGTGAATCAATTATCACATGGTATCGGATCTAATTGAAGTTGCACATTGATTCTAGAGTGTTTGTTTTGTTGTAAGAGGGTTTCTACAGATAGATTCGAGTGTTTTCCATTGCAGGTACATTCAACAATTCTCACCTGTAGTGCAAGCATAGATGGAGAAAACTCACGTCCCGCTAACACCATTCAAATAATTTGAATGGAATTTCAAGATGCTCATCGAACTTAGGTCCAATAGTCTCTAAAAGGTCACCATGGGGACAGAGGTCAAACCAAATTATGTAGTAGAAAAATCAAAGTTTCTTAATAGACTTGATGAAGCATTTCAAATTATTTGTCTCAACCTTTTGAGAGATCTCCTATTTCATGTTGATAGTATACCTACACCAAATTAATTTTGTCTCAGGATCAAATATCTCTTTGGTAATACTGATGAGAGGAGGGGTCATCCGCTAGAAAATGGGCTCATATCCTTAAGACCAACAGATTATGAGACCATTCAAGATTTCTTCACCAAATTCAAGTATTTGGTTCTTCAAATCAAGTAGTGTGGCATAGAGAAGAAAGAAGAGAGGCTCATAATATCTATTCTTTCAAAGTTAGGGCCTAAGTATTCTTTGTTTGTTAGCACATTTCACTAAAGTAAGCTCACAACTTGAAATTGGAAAAGTCCATCACTAGGCACCTTCATGGAGTCTTTGACCCAAGATAAATATAATCTAGTGTAGATGGGAACCATCAAGGAAAGCAAGGACAATTTTCTTGTTGCTGGGGTTTTGAATCCTTCCAAAGGAAGTAATAAATCCAAGGATTCAAGCTAACTAGATAAGAAGAATCGTGACATTCTGAAATTTTCTAATAGGGGGTGGAATCTAGAGAGCGCATGCATGAATAAAACCATAGATATGGTGATGCAGCTCTTGGAGAAGACCAACATCCTAGTCCCTGTTGCCGCCTTTCACACACCTAGGTTACATGGCATAAATCTTCAAGCCACCCGGTGTGCCCTTAGGGGAAAGTCTCAAGTCAAGGATGTCACCTTGTTCTTGACTCCTCCTTTTTAGCTAACTCCTGACGAAGCCAAGAGGGGTAGACCCTATTAAATTACTAAGGCTAATTACTTAGTGTGACAGTGTTAGATTGATTAAGTTGTTTAGGAGTTTTGAAATTAACTAGTGGAAACAAAAGATAACAAGATTCAAGATTTAAAGGATATAAGCACAATAATGACACTCAATATATATATAATCAAAAGAATTGATCAAAATAAATCACCAGTGCCTTAAATGGAGTCAACAGAGAAAATAATGTGCTTGCATGCGCTTGAATGATTGTTTTGCAAATGTCTCTTGGTAGATTTTAAATTAATGTGGAATGTAAATTAATTAAATTAGGCAAAAATGGGACTCCACATATACCCAAGGGGTACTTCGAATATGTCCAAAAAGGAACTTTCACGGCTAGCCGCAAGGTGTTTGTCGGATGGAATGGAGTTTCAAAGAATATTGTTCATAATGCACCTGTTAGGGTGTGACAGAGATCGACGCCTTGAGGTCACTTTCCAGTTGTTCCCACTCCTTTGGGTATTTTGCCACCGCTTACAGTTTGTTCGAGGCATTGGATTTTCACCTGATGGTTTGGAAATCTGGGAGGTGAAGACTAATTAATATAGTTACTCAAGTGATTTTGATGCATCTTGACTGATCAGACAAACTACAACCAAGTACAGATCATACAAACATGAGTCTTTGTTATTTTTAGTAAATTTTAAAAGAGGTGTTCTTGTTAAAAAGAAAACCCTCTAGGAACCTCTTTAGATCCAAGTGGACCTCAATCAGGGAATCAAGGAGGGGTTGATCTTATTATGATTACTAAAACAAATTATGATAGTAGATGAAGCATAAACAGATAATCAAACCACAATTTTCTAATTAGACTACCACGACCCTTTCTTCACCTTTCGGCTCAAAAGGATGCTCATGGGGTAAGTATTAAAATTACTTTTAAACCACCATATATGGAATATGGAAATGATTAAAAGTAAAATTATACTACCCTACATATTACAACTACACTAGATTGAAAAAAAATGAGCAAAAAGTTAAAAATGACACAGATGCAAATCCCCCTAGGAGGGATGGTGAATAGACTCAAAAGAGCCTATTTGAAAAGATTTTTCTTTTTATTAGCAGAAATTACAATATCAGCAAACTAAAATTAATCCACTTGGTCTCTATATATGGAATGATACCAAAGGTTTAAAAATTTCAAAAAAATTGAAAGTTTTGGAAGACGAAGACCCCCTGGGGGATTCTGAATGGTCCAAAAATTCTTTTCGGAAAGTGCCTCCTCCTCTTTTCTTTTAAACCTGCTAAAAAAAATCAAGCTTATAACAGTTAAATATTCCCAAAAGTACTTTGGAAGTACTTTTGGATGAACAAATGTTTTACCCAAAAATTATAAGTTAAAACTAGTTTTTAATGAAGCGGAAAAAGAACCAAGGAAAGCAAGATTTCCTTGGGATCCTGGCCTGCTTTGGGGGCAGCCAATATTTCCTTGGGATCCTGGCCTGCTTTGGGGGCAGCCAATATGAAGCACTTAAACTACTGAATATAACCTTTTATATTCTAAGGAAACAACCAGGCATTCAACAAGCTTTAGATCTAGTTTCATAGCCTTGAAAAATGACAAATTTTTCTAAAACTAGATCTAGAATGCTTGTAAATTCTCTTTTAGGAATTAGATCTAGTTTATGAGCATTAAGGCAGCAAGATATATGTAAAATAAACTCTAAAATTGATATATCTAAACAATTTTAAAGCTACAAACAAGTAACCACACTGATTTTAGAAAAAATTGAAGGAGGAAGAGGAAAAGAAGAACATTTTTGTTGGAAGCCTTGAATATCAACCCTGGAGCTTTTTGGTGGAATATTGAGGGACTATGCCTTTGAATGGTTCTGGAGAGAGTGAAGAAGCAAACTAGATTAGCATCCTCTCCAAGCTAGGAACTTGCAACTGAATCCAAAGACTTGCCAAAATTCTTGTGAGATCCAGTTAATACATACACAGAGATTTCAGAATAACATGGATATAAACTTATAAAACATGATGAATATAGATCTCTAAACATGCATCAGAAAGGAAAGAGATGGCCAATAAACTTATTAACAAACTCCTCTCCTATCAAGATTGTAATAAACTTATTTTCAATCTTAGTAATGAATCCCCAAACAATCAACAAATTATGAACATAGATACAAGTTACCTCAGTAAAACAAGGCAATGCTCATCCACACATACAATGACATGACACTATCTTTCCTTCAAAGCTTCACTTCATTCCAATAGGAAATGATATTACATAGTATTACAACAACAATGGCTCCTCAATCCAACTCTAACTAGTTTGGAAGAGGCAGATTGAGCTTTATTTATACAAAAAACACAAGATCCAGCCAAAGGGGGGTGCAAATCCCAAGGAGACAAACCACTACATCTGAAGGAGAGTCAATCAATGCTGATCTGAAGCTGAACTAAGCCTACCTGTCAATTGGGGGGATGATTGAGCTGACACATCAATCCACAGACTAACAGGAGATCCCACACATGTGGAGGAGAGAGAGAGGACACAATTCCCTATAAAGGATGCTGAAGATCAACTCTGGATCTTTCCAGATCACCTCCTTTAGTCAAGGATTTGTCAGATCCTGTCAATCTGGTTCATATCTAACTGATTTCAATCAAATTGGCTGAGAATCCATTGATCTAGGATTTTGGATTTGCTCCATTATTCATCAATTTGTTAATTAAAATAATCAATAAATGATTTTTTGGGGATNGTGGGTCTATAGGTTTACTGGGTGCTCTTAGCTTGAAAATGAGCACCTACATGACTGAATCTGACTTCCGAGCCCACTTTTATTACAAAACCAATTTTTGCAATTAAACTATTAAAAAATAGCCTAAGTTTTGGAAAATTTAAATTTTAATAAAAACCACTGAAAAAATTTAAAATTTAAAAAAGTTGAAAAAACCTAGGGTGACGTAGACATGTTCATATGACTCGACCATGATGCCTAGCATGTTTATACATTGACAAATAGACTCTAATAACCTCAATAGGCCTAAATACCAAGCCGACCACCCCAACTTTGGAGGTATGGAGTGAAAAAATTAGAAATTATTAGTTGTTTATTCAACAACCAATAATAACCAAGGGAAAAGACACCCTGGGCTGATCGAATTGAGAAATAAAGTCTAAGAGACTGAGTCTTTTTTAGACACTATCATGCTAGAACATTTATTACAATTCCCCCATGGGGTATGAACATGTGATATAGTACAATAAATCTTCCCAGAAGCAAGACTAAAGGTCTTCTAAAGTCTGAACAAGTAATCCTTGTCTCGTTCACGAGGCTCGCTTGATAAAAAAACCACTAAGTACAACCTAGGTGGTAATAGTCCTAGAGGGTGCAAGGAAGAAGGACGAAGTTCAGGTTTTCACAACAAAGAGAGGTTCATTTCTTTGTTTGTTTTCTCTTCAGATTCATCATCCTTCATCATTAATTTAGGAGGATCAAGGAATATTTCCTCTGTCATATATTTCTTCACATCCATGTATTCAGAAAGTGTCCCAACTATTCGAATGGGTGATGATTCAAAGATCTAGGTCAAGGCGATTGGTAGGGTCAGTCTTAAACATGGATATTTCAACAATGTTCTATTTGTACCATAATGGGAAACAAAACTACTATCAGTGTACCAAGTGACACACACTGGAGAAGCCCAGAGAGTAACATTTACTCGAGATGTGGTTGACATAGTTGAAATCTCCTCCAACAAAGTGGTGGCATTAGGTTATGTTCATTATGAAGCTAGGATGCACAAATTATCTCCTTTTCTTCCCAACTCCAGAGGGAAAGCTCTCATGTCTCATTCCAATGAAACCAACAAGTTGTGGCATGAGATATTTGGCCATATGAACTACAAATACCTCCATACATTGAACAAGGAACGCATGGTGGAAGGGCTTCCTCCTTTCATGACCTCCAATGGTGAATGCATTGGTTGTGTGGTGGGAAAACATCTAGAGGGATTCTATGAGAATGGAAAGCAAGGAGAGCTAAACAAGTGATTGGCTTGGTACATTAAAATCTCATTGGTCCTCTTCCCACACTTTCCTATGTATAATGTTTCTCATTACACCAAAACCTACAGATGCTGGTGAACATTTGAAACCAAGCATGAGGCCTTATCATTAGTAGTGGAAGTTAAGAAACTTTTTTATATTTCCAGAGGTGTGGTGGTTAAACCATGTAGTTGTACCAATACTCCAACACATCCTCTTCATCATAGCTCGAGGGAATTGAACCTGAGAGATCAACTTTGATACCATGTAAGGCTCATCGTTACACAAAAACCTGTAGATGTTGATGAGCATTTCAAACCAAGTACAAGGCCCTATCATCAGGATTTTCCCTTAGGCCACATTTTGACATTCCCATAGGTGCAGTGGTTATACCATGCAGTTGTACTGATACTCCAACAACCCCCCTATGGTGTAGCTCGGGGGAATTGAACCTGAGACCTTAGCTTTGATACCATGTTAGAATATTGTGAACATATGAAATAATATCATAACAGAATATAAAATATGGAAATAATTACTAGTCTATCCTTATATCTACCAAGCAACATAAAGCATGAAATAAAATTGGAGAAAAGAAAAAAAAAAGAGAACAATGATATATGTGGTTGACCCAATATGGGCTACGTCCATGACTCCATGGGAAAGGTTACATCTTCCATTATTCAAAAAATGGATCTCCAAGATCACATGGAATCCTCACATATGCATCACATCAAGATCCATCACCCAATCATGTCACAATCACGTGTGTACAAATGACATATACAACATGTGATGTGTGATGAACTACAATCAACACATACCGAGAAGGGTCTCCTTCACCTCTCTTATATACCAAGATATTTGGATTATAATACATCCCATAACACATGTGGGATAAATGAATTTACACGTCTTTATAAAGAGAATGGTTACAAAGGATATCATTACAATGATGCATGTGGGATAACTCTATTCGATAATATTAGAGTTATTTTATCCTTTAAATGATATTTTACGAATATACCACATAATTCATCATTACATATTCTAACACTATGGAGGATCAAGGTATTTTCTCACCTTTATAGATGGTTTCTCAAGGTTCTGCTGGGTCTATTTCCTCAAGCTCAAATCTAAAGTCTTTGAGAATATCAAGGTTTGGAAGGCCCTAGTTGAGAATCAATGTGTGAAAAAGATCAAAATCCTTTGTACTGATATTGGTAAATAGTATGTGAACAAGAATTCACAGCACCTGTGTGAATAATATGACATCCAAATGTAGTATTTAGTCCCCTACACACCACAACAAAATGGCATGGTAGAGGTAGAACATGGCGCTCAAGGAGATGGATACCTATATGATTGAAGCTAAGGATTTGAGTCCTAATATATGGGATGAAGCCATTAATTGCATTGCATACATTCATAAAAAATCTCTTCATAAATCAGTGAATGGAAAGAGACCATACAAGGCTTGGTTTGATTACAATCCAAATATTTCACATTTCAGGATTTTTGGTTCAAGGGATTGGGCTAAGATTCCTTCAAAAAAGAGAAAGGTTGTGCAGCCACAAAGAAAGGAGTGCATCATGGTGATATATGGTGAATATAAAAATGGATACAAGCTCTTTTATCCCTCAACATAACATACTTTCATAGAAATAAGTGTGTAATTCGAAGAAGAAGTCATTCTAGATTTCGAATTAGCACCGGGCAAATTCTCTTCTTCTCAACTCCAACATGATGTAAGTGACGATTATGTTTCTGATATTTATTATTATGATATGGATGAATATGATTTTTTTGAACATTACTCCCCCTGAAGGATCAAGTGGGAAGATAAAACCATAGAAGTAGTTGGGGATTTCGCTAGCAATCCTCTAAATCCTAGGAAGTCTCAATCAAAATTTCATAATGATTATTTTCCAAGAGAATTTTCTCTTGCTGAGAATTGATACATGATGTTTGGATCTGATCCACAATCATATCAGGAAGCATCAATTTACCCAATATGGAAAAAAAATATGCAATAATTCTTCAACTCTCTGTAGGAAAATGAGACTTGGGTATTGGTTCCCTCCCTCCCAAGAGAAAGCTAGTGCAATGCAAATGAGACTAGAGGACCAAAGTTGATGTTGAAGGGTCTGAAATAAAATATAATTCTATATTAGTTTCCAAAGGATTCTCTCAATTCCAAGGAGTGGACTATACAGACGAATTTGCACTAGTTGCAAAGATGGACTCTAGCATGCTAGTTTTAGTCATTGTTGTAAGCAAGTGCTGGGAGGTTCACCACATGGATGTCAAAAGTGAATTTATTCATGCTGATATTATGGAAGATATATATATGCACAAACCTGTATCTTTCTAGGAGTATTCTTCCCTTGTATGTAGGTTAAAAAATTCACTCTATGGCCTCAAGCAAACCCCAAGGGCTTCGTATGCCAAGATGGACAAATTTATTCTTTCAATTGGATTTCTTAGATGAAAGTCTAATAATAATTTTTATTTGAAGATTATTGGTGATGTATTTAAGGTCATAGTACTGTATGTTGATGAAATTTTGATTATAGGTAGCTGCACCAAATAAATTGGGTCAATGAAACCATCTTTGCACAGTGAATTTTCAATGTCTGATCTTGGTTGTTGAAACAATTTCTTGGTTTGGAAATTGTTAAATATGAAGCATGGATCAAGGTTATCCAAAAAAATTTTGTTGAAAACCTATTAATGAAGTTTAAAATGGCTGAGTGTAATGCATACAAGTTCCCATTCCTTTCTGGTATCAAACTAGGTGAAGTTGGTGACTCTACATTGGTGGATTGCTCATTGTATAGTTAGCTAGTCAGGATTTTGTTGTATCTTACTCATTATAGACCTGATTTGACATATGTTATAGGTTTTGTAGCTATATATATGAAGTAGCCTCATGATATCCATTTGAGGGAATCCAAGAAGATCCTTCAGTATGTACAAGGCACCAATAACTTCGGGGTACACTATATTTCTAGTTCTCCACTATAACTAGTTGGATTTTATGATTTTGATTCAATTGGTGAACCCAATGATAGGAAGTCCACTTTAGGTTATCTCTTCATGCTTTCCAATGGTATCATATGTTGTTCAAGCAAGAAACAACAGAATATTTCTCTTTCTTCAGCTGAGGTCGAGTACATAGGAGTAGTGAATGCAACTACACAATGTGTGTGGTTGCAAAGCATTCTTCAAGAACTTGATCTTGTACTTCATTCAACCACTATATTTTGGTGTTACAATCAAAGTGAAATCAATATTTCCACATATCCAGTATAGACACAAAGAAAAAAAACACATCAATATCCACACACACTTATGAAAATTGAGTAACAGTAATCTAAGTGTATTGAGGATTTCTCCTCACTGCAAGAGTAGGAATGGCTCCCTTGTGCCTATAGGGCACAAGGGTAGGTTATTACTCTTTGAAAATAGGAAAAAAAAAATGGAAAATAGCATAAACAAAACTACAAACTAAACTAAGCTAGAGTAAGCAAATGGCTACAACTATAAACTAGATCTAGGAGCTAATAACAGAAAAAATAAGAGGGAGATGAAGCCCTTATGAACCCCTCTGCAGAAAATGGGTTAGGGTTTCACCTCCTTGAAACCTACAAGCAACCTAAGCTACTACAATGGAAAACCTGCAAACAATGTCAATACATAGAACCTACAAGTAAAAATATTAGTTAGAAAGAAAAACAAGTAAATAAACATGAAAAGAAATTATACCTCACTTAGGTGGAAATGGGCCACCATGCCCTAGCTCATGGGAGCACCTCTCTATTGGTTGGGAAGCAATGGCTTGATGAGATGGAGATGGAGAAGAGGGAGAGCGGGTGGTTTGAGAGGCAAAGGTATCAAAGCATCCACGGGAAGCATAACAATAGGCAAGTGAGGAGTGTTTTGAGAGTGACCCCCCACCCTCGTTTTATAGTTTTTCCAAGGGATTTTAGGGTTTCAAGCCCTTGGTCAGGGATTTAGCCGCTTTTTTGGGCCTTTTCCCCTTTTCTCCCTAACTTTAGCCCCTTTTAGGTTTTTAGCCCCTTTTTGAGGTCTTTAGCTCCTAGGGGGCTATTTTGGGCTCTTTTTTGGGGGTTTTTAGCCCTTTTCTTCATCCTTGGGATCTTTTGGAGGTGTGAGGGTCAAATGGAAGGTCTTATGGAGTGGAATGAGTGTTATGAGATTGTGTATTTGGGTGGTGTAGGCCATTGAGAGCTATGTGGGGGATTTTTTGGTTAACATATTTCCTCCTGATGTGTGAGGGCAGGAGCTCAACGTATGGCCAACGGACATCTTCAGATTTGCTGTGTAGAGGTGGCGCTTCTGGGGCTGGGGCATGGTGGCTTTTAGTTTTTGTATTAATTTGGTTCCCATCTATGTGTGAGTTACAATAACGTGTGACATGTATATGGATGAGGTGGGCATTCCCATGCTTGTGACAATGTCAAAATAATCATTTGATCTATGCTCTAAAATACAAGAGCCGATCATATACAATTGATGTTACAATGATGGTTGCCTCTCATGTGAGGATGAATACAATACTGATCTGGTACATTGGACCCATGGAATTCTCATGGAATGCTACATTTTCATTACTGACAGACTATTGGATCTAGTACATAGCTGTGTGGACTCGCTGATTGAGAGTCAGAGTCTCTATGGTATCAGTATGCTGCATAAATCATAAATGTGTATCAAAGCATTGCTGGGGCTTCTGAACATTGTCTCTAACGCAACCAAAAAAACACAATGGACATAACTTTTTTAGGTCCCTCGAGTAGACTCACCAATGTGCTAGAGTCAGGTGACATTCGGGGTCTTCAACCAAGTATTGTGTGGAACAAACCCTATACGAATATCAACGGTGTGATTATGGAGTTGAAGTCGAGCATGTGAGAAACAACCATCTCGAGAGGCAGTAAGGACTCCTCTCAAGTGGTCCAAGGAACTCATCAATGATGTTAATGAAACCAAGGTACATGGACCTCTGGGTCTATCCTCAGGAATATGTGTGTTGGCGTCGACAGAGGGAGACCTTCCCCTAGCCAAGGCAAAGATGTTTCCTTGACTAGGGGCACAAGGGATAATCGAAAGGTGTGAAGGAGAGGGAAGGGAAAAACTGAATTGGGGGGAAGAGGAGGGAAGGGAAAAACTGAATAGGGGTAGGGGGGGGTGGGAGACTCAAACTCCCTTTGTTTAGAGTATGACGGCATGGAGGGCCAGGTAGCAAATGAAACTTAACTCATGGGAATGGGATCATAGCTGTAATATTAGGAATGTCGCTGCAGATGGGAAATACTTGGAGGAGGTGGACACTTTTGATACTGATGGGATCCAAGGAAGACACATTGCAGAGTACTCTGAACAAAACAACCCAATTTGGGGATGTTGCCAAACTCTTTTCTATGGGTGGTTTCTAGGGACACCATTGTGGTACGATCTCGTGGATTTTTGGAGAGCCCGAGAAGGTAAATGCTCGATGGTTCTTTCAATTTTAGAGAGTCTGAAAGCATGAAGAAGACTCTAGTGGGGGATCTTTTTTGTTGGTAGTCTCCTGTGCCTGAAAAAGGATAAAAGTATACATAGGAGAGCTTGCCCATCCTAGAGGGGATGAGAGACTTCTTTACTGATGGTAGTCCAATTAGGTTGGAAAAGGTTAAACCTATACTGATTGGACGTTTCGTTCAGATACTTTTACAAGCATGAATGAAACCAAGTTTGCTCGGTGATATTTTCTTGATGAAACGACTCTAAAAGAGCTTAGCGACAACCGATGGTGATCTTTTTCGTAAAATGCGGCCCCTCTGCCCAAGAAAACGCAAAAGTATGCAAAGGGGAATGGTCTTAGCTTGAGTGTGCCAAGGGGGTCCTTTTCATGAGATGGTCTACATGGTTCGCAAAAGGAGGTAAACAAGACGATGTAGATGCCCTTTCCTATACTTTAGCAAGTGAGAAAGGAAGCAACTGTGCTCGGTGATCTTTTCATTGTTTTAAGGAGTCAGAAAAGAGCTTAAACAAAACTCCAACGTGGTCGACTAACTGTGGTGGCATGAGTGGTGCCCCATGTCGGGACGGTGGACAGAAGTCCACAGGTCATCTGCACAGTATGGATGGAGCAGAAGGCTCTCAAACATACCAATACATGCGCGGGATAGATCGCGGTAGAGGCCTACCAGTCGGTGTGGCAGAGGCACACAAACTGAGGTGGCTCTTGGACAGAGGTCAGAAGAGAGTGTGTGTGTGTTTCGGTGGACAAAATTGACTACATGCAATGTGAGTGCAAGTCTGGGGGCACTTATATGCCAAATATGTGCAAGAAAAGAAATTGTTTTGTGGACAGTGGTCCAGAGGTCCGCATAAGGTGCGGTAAAAGGAAAAGACAATCTATGTGTTAAAAATACAAAATAAAAGCTAAAATTACATTTCTTAATAGGCAATGGCCCGAGGACACTTCTATGTCAAATATATGGAAGAAAAATAGAGGGTTTTGTGGATGATGGTCCGGATGTCCGCGTAAGGTGTGGTGAAAAAAGAAAATAAAAGTATAGTACAATCCTTAATGGGAAGCGGCTAGACAGCTTGCATAAGTAATGGTCGGGAAGTGTGATATGAGTACCGGTTCGTAGACACTCACATCATGATGTCATGGCTCGTGAATCGAGGTGACTTGTGGGAAATGGTCCCAAATTTGACTAATTAAACATGAGACAGTGGTCTCATAAGGAAATGGAAATTTGATCCCGGAGGTGTGAGAGGTGTCTTGATTAGGTTCCGGGTAACTTTGGATTAATAGCTAATGGTGTTTCCCTGACTTGTGCTAAAAAATGTTGAAAAAAAAGAAAATAAAATGAAGCGACTCATTGGTGATGTTAAGTGTAAAATATCTTGAGGTAGAGCCCATTGCGGGGGATCTCCAATAGTAGTCCATCAGAGTCAATGAAGAGGTGTGCCCTCTTGCCAAGACGAAGGTCATTGGCAAGGTGGGGTGATGGAATCTGGTCTTTTATGGGAAGAACCGATTCCATACTATGGTTTAAATAGAATGGGGTAAAACCAAAGGCAATCTTACATATCTCTCCATCATCATGTAAGTGGTGCCGGGATAGATCAGGTGGATCTTTCACAGCTGATGACACAGAAGGGAAACTGGTGCTAGAGATCATGTAAATGGTATCATTTGTGGTTTTTGTGGCCTTACCCCCAGTCTATGTTGGAGGAAGAGGGTTAGGCCTCGAGACAGTAGGAGTATTTGATGGAACTGAAGATAGGTGTAACATCCTCTCAATTGGATGGACATGAGTCAACACATCTTGGCGCCTCAGAGGTAGGGTAGGTGGTTTAAGGTACCACACAGGATCTCCCACTGTGAAATCCTATAGATTACGAGTTTCCAAGATAGAGTTACTCACGATCTCAGATGGTAGGAAAAGGAAAGGGAAAAGGGAAAGGAAAAGGATAACGTTGAGTGGGAATGAGCCCCACTGTTTCCCTGGTAACTGAGGTTGCAGGTGTGGCTGGGGAAACAATGGAAGTGACAGGTTTGATGGACCGTTGGAGATGCTGGGGACAAGAGGGTCTATAGAGCTGAACATCATGTAAATGGACATGGTGTCTGAGGAAGGAGGTGGTGGGTGAACTTATTCGATCAAGGTGATTTCATACTCAAGGGAATGGTGACATAGGTCAGCGAGAGCCATCTGAAATTCGAACATTTTTTGGGAATGGTGGGAGTAATGTCCATACAAGCCACAAGGGGTGCAAGCATGGTTTGTCCTCAATGTCTTGCTCCTGACTAGTGGCATGGTTGGGAGTTCAACCACAGGGATGTTTTTGTCCATATCCATGGCATCCATATGTGCATGGATCATTGGTATTTCAGGGAAATTCTGAGTTGGATGGCCTTGTTGTTTGCAGATGGCACAAGGTGGGACTTGTCATGGTTCTGCAGTGGCTTTGGTGTTCTTTCCCATAGCCCTTTTGGGTTGGGGTGGTGCAGGTGTAGGT
This sequence comes from Pseudotsuga menziesii, assembly GCA_001517045.1. NCBI lineage: Eukaryota > Viridiplantae > Streptophyta > Pinopsida > Pinales > Pinaceae > Pseudotsuga > Pseudotsuga menziesii. Next base: position 54,718 of record LPNX010355692.1, on the reverse strand, counting down.
GCAGTGGTTGGCTTATGTGAACCGAGTGGGGGGTGAGACTCAACCACAATAGGTTGCACTGGAGTTAACACAACCTGGGGCATTGCTGGTTGAGGTGGTGAATCTAGTTACCACACTGGGATCCCCAGCATAAAGTTGGGTAGGCTTATGGTGGCCATGACCAGCTTGCTCATGACACCAGGTGGGGGAAATAGGAAGGGAATTGCATTAGAGGAAATTTCAGGTCAAAATGGGCCTCCTAAAAAATTTAATAAAATAATAGTTAAAATAATAAAATAATATTCATTAATTTTTGAGGACGAAAAGAAAAAAACTACTTTTTTGTTTGTATTTTTGACATATCTCCCCATTTTTTTACTCAAATTTCAATCGGGAGAGCTCGTTGGATGCTGAATTAAATCCCGCATCCAACAAGTACCCACTTGGAATTCTTTTGATGGACCCTACTACCCCAAAAACAAGGAATACCTGAAAAATGTGATGATGATGTCATCATCATGTTTTTTAGGTATTTCTTATTTTTGGGGTAGCGAGGTTCGTAAAAAGTATGCCGAGTGGGTACTTGTTGGATGCAGAATTTAATTCTGCATGCAACGAGCTCTCCTAATTGAAATTTGAGTAAAACCACAGGGAGATATGTCGAAAATACAAACAAACAAAGTAGGTTTTTTATGATACCTAACCCNTTTAAAATTTAAAGCAATTTCATTGGCTAACACATGATGACATGGAATTTGAGTTAAAGTTAAAAGGCCCATTTTGAGTTGAAATTTCCTCTAATGTATGGACTGGAGATGGGCCCACATAACTCCCAGCTGGTTGCATGTGGGGGTGAGGTTGTGGTTGCGGCTACACGTAATACTGTTGCTGCGGGTGATGTTGTGGCTGCTGTTGGTGTTGCGGCTGCGAACGATGTTGTGGTTGTGGTTGGGGATATGACTGTGGTTACTATTTGGGTGTAGCAGAGCTTGATGAGACTATGCAAAAGTCCGCAGTTTTCTTTTGTGTCAGTGGTGATGACACCAACAGGAAAGGATCCGCCATGGTGGGATCGGTAAACAACCCAGGGCCCACATTCAACGGTGGGGAGGCTGATGTGTTTTCAACCACAGTGTTGGTTACATGGATGACATTAGCATGTGCGATTTCCCCTTGTAGCTCAATGGTGGTGATGGTAGGGATAACGTTGGCAGGTGTTGTTAACCCTTGTGGATCATGTTAGGTGAGCTGGTCAACCGTCACAATCTTCCCTTAGCAGGGGAATATCATGAGGTGAAAGACATTTAACACGATGGCTCACATGGCGTACATGTAAATCCTCCCAAGGATGAGGTTGTAGTCCAGTTGAGCATTGATGACTTTGATGTCGATCAAGGCTGTCTTCCCGGCTAACGTGATGCAGACATTGGGGAGGAATCCTTGGGATTTAGTGGGGTGTCCATCATAAGCCCACAGATTCATGGATGCTGGTTGCAGAACTAGTGATCCAAGTTTCTACCAAACCAAGGTAGACATGACACATGTGGATTCCCCCTCATCCACTATGCATCGATGCACAACCAAGTTTCCGATGGACACCAGGATTTGGAAGACAATAGTGGAGGGCATTCACGGCTCTCCGTTCTCTGTGTCAAATGTGATTAAATTGGATTCGGAATGGTATACTACCCCTAGAGTGGCTAGTAAGGATTTTCGCTACGTTGGGCACATTTTAAGTACCTCAAGATCGGACACGGAGGTTGGCATTTGGGCCAAATAATCCACAATGCTATAGTGGACTGCAGCTCTAGCTGTGGCATTATTGGCAATTCTACGTATGGGGGGGCATGGAAACGGGGCTAGTTGAAGAGGTAAGTTGACTGTTTAAGACATGGATGTTGTTGATGAGTCAATAGGTTAGGTGGTGTTACCGTACTGATTCTGTTTGGTTTGCAAATTGACCTCTTCAGTCGTCATGGCTACCAGGTGGTGAACACCTATTTCGGCCATGGGTGGTGCCCCAGGAGCATTGGGATTGGCCTGGGGATGGGGAACGGTTGCCACCAATCCTTGGACTAGTAGTGGGTTTTGAAGCACCATGGGAGGAGGTCCATGTGGTGCCTAGTTGGGTTGGGCTTGATTGGGAGCATTGACAGCTTGTTGGGCCTCATTTTGAATGGCCTGCTTAGCGTGAGCCATGAGGGGACACTCAAATGTGTAATGCCCATAAACATCACAGAGTGTACAAGGTTGCTTTGTGCACAACAAAGCATTTTGTTTTGGTGCATTCTGCCGTGGGGGGTTCTGGGTTGGTCGGTTAGCTGCGACATTATTGGGAGGGTTCGGTTGCTAACTGCCTCCTTGCGGTTGGCTATTTCCTTGGTTGTCGGGCCGGTTGTTTCTAGCTTTAACTTGTTGATTGTTGGGGATAGGCTGGTTGGGATGGTTTTGTTGTACGAACACTTGTCCCAACAGAGCGGGTGGAGAGGGGGCTTGAACTTGTTGAACTGGTGGTGCATAGTATATTTGCAGGGGTGGTGGTGCCACAAATGTGGGCATTTACCCCACATACTGTTGTGTTGGCCAAGCCATGGCATGAGCCTTTTGCGGTGGCGCAACTTGTGCATAATAGGTTGTTGCTCCGGACTGAGACATCATTCTAGCATAGTCCAGAGCTTGGTTTTGGTAAGCAACATTAGCAGTGTTGCTTGGTTGCGGTGCAACGAAAGGTGGTGTCGATCGAAGCTGTAGTTGTTGGGAGACTAACCCTATGATGCCATTTGGAGCGTGGGATGCCCCCGGTGTGTCGCGATAATAGGTACTTGGACAGGTAGCATTTGGAATGACAGTGTACAAGTATCTAGAATGGGCATTAATGAGATCAAATTGTTAGGCCTTCAGTATGGTAACTTCTTTAGATTGGGGACGTTTAGATGCAATGTCCTTTGCAATGGGTGGGAGAAAAATATTAAGGAACCAATCCAAGAAGATCTTGTCGTCTAGTTGGATTTTGCATAAGCTACAGCATCACTGCCACTCATGGACATGGTTAGTTATGTGAGTGGCGGTGCTTTGGCGACAGGATGGCAGGATGTACACCCCCTCGTCATATATGATAGGGAGTTGGAAATACTATAGGAACATGAAGGCTAGGGAGTTGAAGTCGGGGTACTTGGCTTGTGGAAGCTCAATGTACCATTTGGCTGTGACACCTATAAGGGTGTGTTAGAATAGCCTCAGCTTGATGGACTCATTTACGATGCTGTTGGATGAGCACCATAGATGGAATGTGATTATGTGATTTTGGGGACATTCCCTATCTTTTCCTTCAAACTTTGGGATGTCTAACGGCATCTTAGTTGGCATGGGTGGCTAGAAAGATTGGTTTTGGATGGGGTCATTTGTTAATCTATCCAAGTCAGGCAAGTTTAGACGAGCCATGAAGGGCATATTTGACCCCAAGTTGATGTGGGATGGGGCTGCAATGGCTGGGGGTGCTTATGGTGGCACCATTGCGGATGGGACAATGCCCCCAAGTGCTATGTGGGGGGTGGTATGGGTGGTAGGAGCATTTTCCCCATGTATGACGGTTGGGGCAATGTAGGTGGATGGTGCACTACCTCCCTATGTGGCCGGAGGGGCAATGTGTGTGGAGGGGCCACTGCTCCCATGTGGGACCACTAGGCCAGCTTGGTTGGTCACTATGGGTGGTGGTAATTGCCTAATGAAAATATGCATGACTGTGCTTAGACCTCTTTCCAAGTTGTGGGTGACAGGATGTGATGTGGACATGGGTCCGCTTGCTAAGGTTAGGCCGAAAAATGGATCCAGGTTTGCACTAGCCATGGGGTTTGATGGTGCGGTATTGAGGTCTGGTTCAGACTGATATGGGTCTAAATCAGAATCAAAGGTTGTGTGTCCCTCTGACGGTGTGGGAGATCACTAAGAATAGCTTCTACGGTGCCAATCAAGTGTTCCAAATGGTGGCGCTTTGCCTCTTAGGCGTGAGGAAGATCATGGAGCATCAATTGTGTTCACTTCTGTGTATGAAACTGGTGGGTATGAGATTTGGATCCCGGTTTCAATGGCTTGCTATTGGCTAAAGGTGGTCTCTCAGCCACCAAGACTGCCAGAAGAGAGCGCTTAGCTTGTTCCTCATGGGTGCTTCTACTAAATTGGAAGGGGTCATTGCCCATTTCGCTTAGCAATTCCTCTCAGCGGCCAGCTACTTTGGGGTTCCTGTGGTACTCCACACAATGCGTTTCTGGGAAAATCCCAAGTACTTCCCATAGTTGAAGCAGTCAGGGACTTATGTCCTCAAAGTCTGCAGAATTGATTGAACTTAGTGTAAATTTGGTAAATTTTAAGGGTTACTCAACGTCATGAACTGAGTTGGGTTAATTATTTGGTATGATGTGATGTTTGCTTGTTTGTTCTGATCTTTAGTTGTTTGCAATATGGTTTATGAATTCATGGTAGAGTTCATATCATGGTTTTGTATGCAAACATAAGTAGAAATTTGTAAGCAAGTATAGTGATTAACCCTGGATTGTTGGCCTAACTAAATGTCTATCTCTCAGTGATATTCTTCTTCAACCAAGAGAAGGTGATGGGCTCTCAACACAATGGGACTAATCCCATCCATAGATCCTCATGTCACCTCCTAGGTGCTAGGTTGGTTAATAGGGAGGATTCTTAGCGCCGTGAGAATCCCTCTTCCTTACCCCCTCTACCTTCTAGGTCACCCGGTTTTAGTGGTTTGGGAAAAATACCATGGAGTGCCTAGATCTATACGAGCTTACCCTTCGCCATATCCCAGAATACCCCGGAGGGTGATGAATAGGTAGAGGAGGAAGGGGGCAGAAATATGGTTATTTTTAAATTACTTTTAGTTAGACTAATTCCTTTTATTAAGCCTTAATGATTGATTTAGCATATGCACATTATTCATGGATTGATTTGCAGAAAAATAAAATCTGGAATTGAAAAAGACCTGCAATGGTGGACAAAGGTAGCTAGGATGCACTAACAGTCCTCTAAAACTAAAAATTATTGTCAATTAAACTTAAATACAACTTCTGTGTGACAGGCCGCACATTTCTGACCAAATCCAGTGAGGGGGGCGTGAGATTTTTCTAGAAATGAGCGAGGGGGTCACACAGAATGTGAAAACAGCCACAACTTGAGCTTCTGGGCTGAAGTCGTTCCTATATAGGGATTAAGTGCACCCTGGGTGCAACTGTTGGCCAATTAAGAGTGTCCCAATCTCACCTTTTCCCCTGATAAGAGCGCCCTGCTCTGGCAACAAGTTTTTTGGTGATGCAGGGTCAGATATGGCCGACAGTAACTGGTACTGGGGCCATTCTGATGCAGCTGGCCTAGCCGAGGCTTCGACACTGACTAAAATAGGAAATAAAGTAGATTTAAAACAAATCTAACATAAGATTTCTGAAAACTAGGGTAAAATTGAAAAAACTTGAAAACTTGAAGTTTTTGGACCAGGGATCTTGTGGGATCGACCTAGTGGAGTCGCCAAAGCTGTAGTGAGGATTTCTCCTCACTGCAGGAGCAGAAATGGCTCCCTTGTGCCTATAGGGCACAAGGGTAAGTTCCTACTCTTTGAAAACAAGAAAAATGAAAGGGAAAATAGCATAAACAAAATTGCAAACTAAACTAAGCTAGAGTAAGAAAATGGCTACAACTACAAACTAGATCTAAGAGCTAATAACAGAAAAAATAAGAGGGAGTTGAAGCCCTTGTGAACCCCTCTGCAAAAAACAGGTTAGGTGATGACACATGTCTAACTTCATTTAGCTGAGATTAACCGAACTAAAATGAACTAAGTCACCTCAAATTACTCTAGTTAACTGGAAATTGCCAAAAATATGAAAAATAATGATGGGGGCACCTTTACAGGCGCAGTTTAAATGAAAGTAGGTGATAAAATAATCAGTTAATTTAATTGGGGCAGTTAGGTCATGCATATTAACCCATATTTTCTCCTTGATTGAATGAGAAAGATCAATTAGTCTCCTCGATTGAAGGAGAAGACTCAGTTAACCTCCCCGATTGAAGGAGGATGATCCGGTTGATGATGATGTCACAAATTTGAGTCAATAACTTAGGATAAGTGGTAAATTAGGCCAATTAGGAAAAAAATTGATGTGTGGGTTGGATAATGACTCCAACACCCCCCCTTAATATATACTCATATGGAGGAGTAATAAAAATAGGGCTCTGACAACAAAGGCCATAGGTCACCCTTTACAATAAAGTAACTTTAAAATGATCAAAAAATCTAAGTGAGGAAAAGAGGAAATCCCAATGTGAACAAAAACTCCCTTCAAACTGAAAACTAGATAATTAACCAAATTCACTGTGATGAACTCACCTCCAACATTTAACAAAGGTAAGTGAGTTTTTTTTAATAAAGTTCTTGGTGAAAATATCTTCAATCTATTCATCTGTGGGGTGCTATTGCAGAACAATTGTCCTGTCATGCACAATTTTTCTAATGTAGTGCATGTGGATCTAAATGTGTTTGGTTTTGTGTCTTTGAAAAGGATCTATTGAGATATTGACAGCACATTGGCTGTCACAAAAAATGACAGTAGATGAATCACTACCAATATCAAACTCGGACAAAAAACCTTGCAGCCAAACTTTTTGAATGCATGCATTGACTGCTCCCCTCTACTTTGCCTCTGCTGAAGAAATGGAAATGGTAGTATACTTCTTTATTGAAGAACAAATAGGCCCACCACCAAAAATAAACACATATCCAGAAGTGGACTCTTGATATATGGAATTTCCTTCCCAATAAAAATCTGTAAATCCTACCAAGTCTAGCTCGAAAACGGCAACATAGTGAATTCCATATGATCTAGTACCCTGGATGTACTATAGAATCCTCTTGGATTCCCTCCAATTAGGCTCACGATTCTACTAAATATACCTTGATACAACATTCACGGCATAACAAATGTCAGTAAAGAGTAGAATCCACTTGTCGGTAAAGAGTAGAATCCACCTGTGGAGTTGTTTTTCCCTCTTCAAGATTGATTCCTGAGAGGAAGGTAAATGGAGAAGCCTTACAATAATACATATTAAACTTAATTTTTAGGTATAAAACATATTTGGATTTTCTCATCAAAATCCCATCAAAATATTGAGTTATTTCTAGCCCAAGAAACTACCTGAATAGGCCTAGATCACGCATCTCAAAAGCATAATGTAAAGCATCTTTTATGAAGCAAATCGAATCAAGTGTTCTTCCCATGATCAAAATATCATCAACATACATAAATATTATCAGTAAATTTCCTTCATATTTCTACAATTGCACATTTGAATCAAACTTACATATTTCGAAGTTGTGTTAAAGAAGAAATGAATCAATTTTGGTGTACCAAGATCTTGTGGCCTGTTTTAAGCCATATAAGGATTTCTGCAACTTACAAAAAAATGATATATCTAATGTATATCCTTCAGCATGATTCATGTATATCTCTTATTTCAGGTATACATGAAGCAAATTACTTTTTGCATCCATATGGTGCACCTCCCAGTGCCTGGATGCAACAATGGCCAAAATTGGCTTGATAGAATCCATTTTTTTCACCGATGCAAAGGTCTCACGGTAGTCCACTACTTGGACTTGGGAGAATAATTTTGAAACAAGATATGATTTATATTTTCAGTTTGATCTATATACAGAATTTTTTTCTGATATACCCACTTTCATTGGACAAGTTTCCTCCCCAGTGGAAGGGAAACTAGCTCCCAAGTTGCATTTTTCTGGAGAGAGTTGAACTCTTCATCCATTGTAGCTTTCCATCTAGGATCATTCTGAGCATGATAATATGATTTAATATCATACACAATGATAATATATCATGTCTTAGACAAGAAAAAATCATTTCAAGAAATTTCAATACGTGCTCTTTGAAAATATGACCGAGTTCTCTTTGGATCAATAGGATTTCCAACATCTCACCCGGCAGAAAAGAGAGTCTTTTCGGCCCATTTTGGTATATGAGTGGGAATATTAGGATAATATTCAGATACTGATATATTATTATCACTGATATCAGATATCATATCTAAGATATCAGAGCTCACACTTCCATTTTCATTATCAAAATCATCAACAAAACAGGAGCAAATTGTAGCAGTTTCTTCCTCGACTAGTTCAACATCTTGGAGAAGTTCTTCGAAGCGAACACTTATCCCTATTAATATATTTTTGGTTCTGATATTAAATATTGTGTATCCCTTTTATTCCTATGGATACGAAATGAAAATACATTCAATACTATGTGGTTGAAAATACTTCCTCTTATCAAGTGGAATTCGAGCCCAAGCAATCGACCCAAAAACCCTGAAATTGGACACATTCGGTTTGTGCCCAAAGTATGATTTGAAAGGAGTTTTTACTTTCATCGATAATTGAGGGACCCTGTTCTGAATGTAGGTAGAAACATTCATTTCTTCAACCCACCTGTTTGCATCCAAATATTTATCTTAAATCATGCAGGTGGTAATCTCTTTTAGGGACTAATTTTTCCTTTTTGCTACACAATTCTGCTAGAGTGTGTAGGGGATGGAGTGTTGTATATTGGTTCCATATTTATAACATATTTATCGAAAATCAAACTTGATGCCCCNCTAATTTTTCCTTTTTGCTACACAATTCTGCTAGAGTGTGTAGGGGATGGAGTGTTGTATATTGGTTCCATATTTATAACATATTTATCGAAAATCAAACTTGATGCACCCTCCTCTATTATCATATCTAAGAGCTTTTATCTTGCTCCTAGAGGCATTCTCAACAGAAGCCTTAAACTCAATGAACCTTTCAAGAACTTCATATTTTTTTTGAGAAACAAGACCCATGTGAATCTGGATAGGTCATCGATGAAGGTGAGCACATACCTTGAACTACTCATAGATGTTGTAGGAATAGGACCACTGATATCAAAGTGGATCAACCCCAAAATACTTGTATCTCAGATTGCCTTTCCACGATCAAATTTGTGCTCAGGGTGCTTGCCAACAATGCAACCTTTGCAATTCCATTGGAGGTTTTGATAGTAGGGAGGCATTCCACCATGGAATGCTTTTGAATTTTCTACAAGTATTTAAATTTCATATGTCCGAACCTTTCATGCCACAAACAGCTGACCTCATTACATTAGAGGAAATTTCAATTTAAAATGAGCCTTCCAAAACTAATACAAATTTAATGTCATCATGTATTAGCCAACAAAAATGCTTTAAAATTACAAAAGGGAGCACCTCTTAAACAATATTTTAATATAAATTTGGGAATATGTATCATAAGAAAAACTACTTTTTTGTTCGTATTTTTGACATATCTCCCTGTGTTTTTACTCAAATTTTGATCGGGAGAGCTCAATGGATACGGAATTAAATTCCACATCCAATGAGTACTCACTTGGCATAATTTTGACAGGACCCACTAACAAAAAACAAGAAATACCTGAAAAACGTCATGATGACATCATCCTCACATTTTTTTAGGTATTTCTTGTTTTTTGGGTAGCGGGGCCCATCAAAAGTATGTTGAGTGCATACTGATTGGATGTGGAATTTAATTATTCATCTAACGAGCTCTCTTGATCAAAATTTTAGTAATTAGAATTGCATACATGAGAGTGGATTAGCTCTCAGTTAGCCACACTAGAAAAATTAGTTAACCACAAATCACAACCATAATTGACTCTAACTGATTCAAAGGAAGTTAATACTAAGTCTAACTGAATAGAACTCAACTAAATGTTAATCAGTAGGTGAGGGTGCATGTATGAATTCAGTTAGATGAGATAAAATGAACTAAACTGAACTAAGTCACCAGAAGTTGTAGGAAGCACCTTAAATCACTCCAATTAATTGGAAATTACCAAAAATAGGGAAAATAATGATGGAGGCACCTTTACAGCTGCAGTTTAACTGAAAGTAAGTGATACAACAACCAGTTAGATGAATTGGGGAACTTAATTCATGGATATCAACTCATATTTGCTTCTTGAATGAAGGGGGAAGCTCAGTTAGTATCCTCAATTGAAGGAAAAGACTCAGTTAGCATCTATAATTGAAGGAGGATGATCCAGTTAATGATGATGTCACAAACTCAAGTCAATAACGTAGGATAAGTGGTAAATTAGGCCAATTAGGCCACATAATGATGTGTGGGTTTTATAATGACTTCAACATCACTACATTCGTAGCTTGGGGCATGATCGAGTGATAGCCTTGCAGTATTTCCCTTCTGCTGAGAAAACTGCTGATATTTTCACCAAGTGTTTCACAGAGAAGAGCTTCAATTACCTTAGATCACTACTTGGGGTGAGTGATGCATGGTGATGGATTCTATTCACCTTCATATTTTTGGCTCCATGTTCATTTGTTAGGAGAGGTTTTTTTCCCATGTTGTTTTCATATTTTCCTTATTTTCATGGACAAATAAATTGTTTTGTTATATGAGGTGACTTAAGCCTTTCATGCCAATGCCTCCATGATATTTTTGGATAAGTTTTACTAATTCAGGATTAAGGGGGTCTATTAGAGAATTCATTATTCCTTGGTACCATATTTTATACCTTAAACTATTTCATTTGCCTTTATGCATTGGTATTTATGGTTTAGACTTAGAGAAATTGGTCTAGCAATTTAACTAGTTATTTTAACCCATTCACGCACACACCATCTTTCTATCTTGGTCAACATAGAACATGTGTGCCCTGACTAATGTCCCTTGGTATATTGGAGCACTTCCCTTCCTCTTTTTCAGGATTTTTGTTTGAATAGGGGTGCTAGTGATGGTTTTATACCATTTTGGCCCCTCTTCTATAGTTATTGTTCACCTTGAGCCACTCCCACACCTCTGTTTGCTTCCCCACTCTTTTCATAGAATCATCCATGCTCTATCATGCCTCACCAATGTTAACATTAGGTTTCATGACTTTTTTGGGTGATTCAAGAGATAATTGGTCCACCTAAGGGGGATGGAGGTGAAATGTTGGAATGACACATGTACACTTCCAAATGGATTTTTAAGCCTCAATATTTTTCTCAAATGTAAAATATACATATTCTAGACATATTCACTTATTATACAGTGTTAATAATATCCACTATTGACTTCATGTGTGAATGTAGTTTCAATATTTTTAGTTATTTTGTGTTTGTTTTGAAAACTAGAGAGAATTGTGAGAGTTCTTTGGCTTCTATATCCATCTCTGAATCAATTATCACACAGAATGACACAACTATTAATTATGATGCCCGCCATATTATATCCATCATAGGAAAGGTGAATAAAAATAAACCTTTTGAACATCTTGAAATTGTAGGTATGGACGAGAGTGTCAATTGGATAGATTATCCTCATGGGACACAAAGGGATGAGGATACCCAGCAAGGTTCCACTTCATCAATGAAGGATTCTAGTTCCACATAGCTGGACCCTTCAAGCATTATTCCAGCATCTTGAAAGATAACACCCACAGAAATTCACTATGAAAGGACTAACACGAGATACTTCTATGATACTATGGATATATAAGAAGAAGACATTGTTAATACACCAAAGAAATAGAATATTGAAGAAAGAGGAAGGATAGTACATGTAGCATATATAAAAGGAAAAAAGAAGCACATGAAATTCAAAGGACCAACCTTTGAAATCAATTAGTATTTCTTCTTTGAGACACCTAAGGACTCCATTTCTTAGTTTAAAAATAGAGCTGAGCCATTTGAAAAGTTTAGAAAATGGAAAAGATGTGACTTCAAATGAATCATTGAAGTTGTATGCAGATGTCAAAAAAATATCCAGTAAAGATGTATCCTTGGTGACTGTTAGAGATCACACTCAAAATACCTTGAACATGGCAATAGAAACTAAAATCAAAGTTGTTTAAATGAGGACGAATATAGAAAACAATCCAAATCCTAACATGATTCATTTTAAAAAAGAGGTTGGGGAAGTAATCTATAGTGACTTAATGAAGGATACTTTGAAAGTGTCAATACTACAATCTACTAAGATTAAAGTAGAGAATGAGTTGAGGCATAAGAGGGTTGAAAACAAAGCACATCAAAACAATTAACGAAACTTCAGGGTGATTTACTAACTATTGATAATGAATCTGACAAGGGAGCGACTACTCAAACTATACGAAAAGAAAAATAAAGAACCATTCAACTCCTTAAAAGGAAGTTGAAAATTCCATCTACCCAACTCATACAAGCTACTCAGCTTACTGAGCTAGAATGAGAGAAGGAAACTCTTAATGATGAATTAAATAATTGTAAAGCCAAGATCTTGAAATTGGATGCACAAAAGAAACTGTGGGAAAGATATATGAGTCTCTTAGTTGAAAATGAAAAAAAAAATAAAGGAAAAACAATAAGAAATAGAGAAGGAACTGATTGAAAAAAGTAAATATCCTGAGTTGTAAATTATTTCACCCCCTGCATAAGTTAGTATAGATTCTATTATACAAGATATAAAGAAAAGGAAACTCTTAATGATGAATTAGATAATTGTAAATCAAAGATATTGAAATTGGATGAACAAAAGAAACTATGGGAAAGAGGTTAGTACAGATTCTATTGTAGAAGATATGTCTCAGGTTAGCCTGATATATTTGGAGATAAATGGATTGAAGAACCAAAATAAGAATTTGGAGGATTTAGCTTTCAAACGAGAATAATAAAGGAAAGCCTAAGAAATCAAATATAAAGAGTTATCAGATAAAAGTGACAAACTTATGAAACACTTGATAGGACAACTTCCTATATCAGGATCCAAGCACATCATATGGGATTTATTTATATCTGAAGTAGCCAAATTGAGGCCTTACCTTGACTATATTTTGGACAAAGAAAATTTAATGCAATCCTCCAGGAAAAGTTTAACAACGGTGAAAGAGAGGTTAAAAAAGAATCCTATAGAGATTGCTAACAATGCTATTGTTTTTAAATCAGCTAACAGAAGATGAATTGAAATCAGCTATAGAATATCCAATATTACTTGGGAAAATAAGGTTGTGAGTAAACAACGGGATTTGGACACTGTTGAAGGAAGGATTGACATCGTGACACACCAAGTGAAGCTGTTTATGGATATGTTTGATCCATTGTTAAAAAAGGCACTACCTTTCTTCTAAGAAGAGAAAGGTAGTATGCTTTCTGAAAAATAATATCACGATCATTTGATTGAATGCAGGTAATATCATAGAAATTTTGCAGATATGAAACAATCGCTATTGGGAAAAGAAATAGCGGATAAGCTAACATGTGATTTTGAAATATTATTCACCTTTAGATCCATGTGTGAATACTTACCGAATTTTTCATACAGAGACCACGTGGAACTAAGAGTGTTGGAAAAATTAATGGTCAGCCTGGACCTTTCGTTTTATGATCAATGCAAAATGGTCGAAAAGTATGGAAAATCCAAGTGCAAGTTACATGAATGAAGATTATTGAAGATCGTTGAAGATTATTTTTTAAGATTAGTTAACTAGGAGTTTAGTTTATTTTTCAAAAATAGTTATTAGTTAATAAATGTAGATGACATATTTAAAAGGTAGTAATTTATATTTTTAGAAGTTATTTATTCAGCTCGTGGAGCAATTTTGTATCAGAACTAGTTTTTGTAGTGAAGAAAAGGTTAGAACCTGTGATAATTCGTCTTTTGTATTTTGAGATCTATCTTTTAATAAAATCACATAGTTGAAGCTAGACTTTTGCAGAGATTCATGTATTGTATTTGTTGTAGTCTGTACTTTCCTTTCTCATGTGAATGTATTTCATGTTATTTACTTCCATAATGTTTTCTGTGTCATGTTTCAAAAGATTTTTTAATAGTGCAGAATTAATAATCATATGCTCTATCTATTGATTTCAAACATTCACAAACCTATTCATCTAAAGTTAATGTTGGATTCATCCTAGTTAGATGCTCACATTAATGGATTGTCCTTCGTTTCTTCTATAATCACCAGAAAAATATTTTTTACTGTAATGAGATTCCTACCTTTCATTTGTTGAAATTTCCAGGCAATATCACTTTGATTGTTATAATCATTTTGACTCCATGCCCATTGTGTACTTACCTTGTTTCAACCAGGAACAATTTTAAATTTTTTTTCTTGTTCATGTATCTAGCCGTATGAAAACAAATATCTGAGAGATCCCTCTCTGGAATTAAAGAAGCAAGCTTCCTTACTGTAATGAGTCAAGGAATGGGAAGAATATTGAATAGAGAATGTTTGACTTAATTAAATTTCATTAATATTATGCACAATATCTTTATCAACCATATCTCCGAAAATCAATGGTTGTTGTTCACGATCTTTTATGTTTGTAAAATTGATATATGGTGGACTATCATTAGGTTTTTATTTGATCTTATAGTTTTGTGGATAGACCAAATCAACATCATAAGTATGTGTATTTTTGTGAATATATGTTGACAGATTTCTATCATCTATCTCCTTTGAATCCACTGAAACGTGTCTTTTTTTATTTTTCAGATTATTTATTTGTATTAACTTTTCCCTATAAATATGATCTTTAGGAAAAGTGTACTTAGAGCAAATATTATTAAATTCATTTTTAATTTCATCCAACTCTGACTCCAAGGATCTAACTTTATTATGTTCTTCATGACAATTTAAGCTAGCAGATGAGGAGGAAATATATTCAATTAACTGATTGTCTATATTCGAAGGAGCACTATCTAAATAATCGGAGACCAATGACAAATATTCCTTTATCCATATCCTATTCTCATCCAAGATTGGATATACGTGATTAAATTCAATAGGTGACAAATAATTAGATATGGTAAAATGTATATATGAGAAATTAGAAGCATTGGAGTTGTTAGGGGTTTCTTCTAAAACTTCAAGTTCAAATTTTAGACAATGAAGGTTAGAAGTGAGGCATTTAGTGTATCTATTTGGAGAAGAATGATTATAATTAGAACTTTGGATAGAATTTAAGTTCAATTCACCATTCGTGTTCTGTAAAATCGTTTGAATGTTTTTTCCTTTCTGTAAAGAAACTACTTAATTGCATAAAACCTCAACTTTTTATTCTAACTTAAATAATTGTGAAATCTTTGACTCATCTTCAATATAGGTTTCCTCATATAAAGAAAACAAGGGAGAAATTTTAGAAGAGTACCTTTTAAAATCCTTTTCAATTTTTAGAGCGTACTCACATGTTTCATGTAAATCCATTATGACCTTTTGCAAAATAAACATAGACATGTATTTGGGAAGATATTGTACATACCATTCCAAAAAGATGTCTGTTGAAGGTCTATGATTCTCGTGTAAACTAAGAAATACTTGTCAGAAGTGAATATTGAAATCGTCAATAGATTCACCATCATTCACCTGCATTTCACTAAGATCTTTAGTAGTTTTATTTAGAGCATAATTATCGAAAGCATTTTCGAACAACCTTTTAAATTGCAACCAATTATGAATTGAATAAACAGGAAAAACATTGAACCAACAGAAATTCTTACCTTCAAATTTGAGTGGAAATAACTTGTAAACAATATCTTTGTAAATGACATTAAGTAAGCAAATAATTGACTCATATTTTTTTACATGCTCATTAGCTTAAGCAGTTCCCTCACTATTGAATTTTCAAAAAATATGTGTTTCCTTTGTTGAAAGTTCATGCAAAGGACCTTGGACGATCATTGCATTATTGTATTCTCATGCAAGGATTTGAACAGAATACATAAACAATAAATATTGAAAACATTGAATCCTTAAGATGTTATCTTATCGTCTAACCAGGTCTAGATTGCATATATATTACAACTAAAATAGTAACAAATAAAAACAATTAAAACCAAGAGTCGGGGGTTAAATGTGTTATGAAACAAAAAACTATTTGCTTACCTTATGCCCTCATTCTAGCACCATTTGTTGGGTATATTTTCTGACTGTGGAAAGCTACGAAGAAATAGGCGATACAAGGTTTTTAACACAACGCTTGGTATGTTTGAAATAGCTATCTCTCACCTAAACAAAGTCCACACTACCTATATGGGTTTGATCACAACAAGAGAGCCTCACAAAATAATATGAATTATGAAACATGTAATTAGAATCTTGATGATGCAATAAAATTAATATGAAATATATAACTAATCTATAATGAAAAATTCAATGGTTGAAAACAAACAAATTTAGCAGCTGCTAAATAACACAAATTTAGCAGTTGTTAACCTGTAGCTTTCAATTATTAAATAAAACTAAAATTCTAATTTAAAACTAAAATTTGTTTTACCTAATCTATCCTATATCAACTAAGAGAAATTTTAACTAATTACTAACACTTGTTTTATTATAAATTGTGATTTTGAAGATATAATATATTTTGAGAACAATTGCTTTTAACATACTATAATTTGGAATAGACAGGTTGGGGAGCGAGATCTGAGGAGAGAGGGTTTTGATGGAACTCAAAAAAACGAGCACGGAAGCATTGTGCATGTTTTTCTTAGGGTGCGGGCTGAAATGCCCACCAAGAGGCCATCATAACATCAACTCCTTGGAGCCATGGTCCTAAGGGGAACTACGGCACTAGCAGGGATTCGAACAATGAGAGAGATGGGCCTAGTGAAGGGAGGTGATCGCGGCAAGGAGGTTGTCTCCTGAAGGCCCAAATGATCCTAGTGATATACATTCGATTGGAAATGATTCAAGAGAAAATTAAGATGTGGAAGGAAAAGGCCCTAATCAATAAATTCATGGTGTTTGGCCAAGAGAAAGAGATCTGGTACAGTGGATCCAAGGAACCTAGAAACCCAAGGGCCACTATGATATCCAGCTGAGGGAAAAGGTGTTTTTTACCATAGTATTTTTCAACCAAGAGGACATCTACAGATTCTTGGAGGAAGGATCGTACTTCTAGTTCTCGGCAAGGCTCAACCTGAGACCCTAGAAGGAGCAGTTCAACCCAGAAACTAAGGATTTGACAGTCACCCCAGTGTGCATCCATTTGGTTGGCCTCCCTACTGAGTACTGGGATATGTATATTTTGAGATACATTTTTAACTCGGTTAGAGAATTCATGAAGGTAGACGAACAAACCAGGAACCATAGGTATACAACTTATGCCTGCATCTGTGCCTAGATAGATTTATCTAAGGACCTCCTAGAGGCAGCAAGGTTGAATTGGGAGGATGAGGAATGGATCCAATAGATTGACTATGAGAAGATTCCATTACTCTACAAGATCTGTCATGAATATGGCCATTTTAGGAGAAATTTCCCAAAAGGGGCCTGAGAGAAGCTAGCCTCAAGTCACTAAGTGGACGATAAGCATGACAATGAGGGATTCATGCAGGTTAAGAGCAGAAAAAGAGGCAGTAGTAGTGTGGGGGGGGGTCGGGGAACCTCGCAAGGAGACACCAGGGAAGGCCCTTACTAGCTCCAATCCCTTTCAGATATTGGAAGAAAAGGACTTGGGGAAAGAGTATACTGGGGAAGATGTCATGGCCAAATCTTAGGAAGTTGAGATGATGGAGCTCACAAGCTGAACAGATTTGAACAACCAGACTGATGTCATGGAAGAAGATGAGGTGGAGAAAATGGAATTAGGAGAAATATATCTGGATGTGTTTGAAAATGAATGCGAGAAGGAGGGTAAGGGTCATGTCTCTCGAGCAGCTAGAACTTATCCTGTAGGCCATCTTCTGGTCCAAAGCTCACCAGGATCTGGGGATCAATGTAGATGTTGATGTAATTGTAACTTTGGAATGTATTCACTTGTATATCTTATGTATTGTACCCCTATGTTTATTCTGGGAAGTGTTTGTAATGTAATTGAGTCATGTCATCCCCGATGTTCTGATCGGGAGTTCTTATAATGTAAACAAGTGATGTCAAGTCATTGTGGGTAACCCTCCTATTGATCAAGGGTTAAAATCCTTGCAGTTGCGGGGCCCTAGGGTTCTTAGACTTTCCTAGTGAACTTGGACCTAGTGATTTATTGTCAAGTTGGGAATTAGTATAAATAGAGAGTGAGCCGCTCTATTTATCACACACTCACTCACACTCAGTTGTAGCACATAACTGAGGGAGAAGAAGTTGTTGGGGCTAGAAAGAAAGAGGCTACTGCTGTCGGGAGATAATCTTACTATTTTGGGGTTTTACTTTTGTTGCTAATTCTATCTCTGAGGAAGTTTTGGGGTTTTCTCCATTTATGGTTTCCCCAAGGAAAAAAATTGTGTTCATTGTTTCTTGTGTTTGATTGATGTTCTTGTTATTCTCTCAGTTAAAGATCCTAATACAATGCTAGCTTAACTATTAAAAATCTAACATGGTATCAAAGCTAACCTGAGAAGAAGACACTATGCAGCTGTGGAAACTAGGTCTTCCTACTTTTTGGACCTCTCTCCACATATTTTCAGCAAAAGGATGTTGGGCTGACTCTCCTCCCTACGGGACATCTTTCTATTAAGCAGAATCTGACTCTAAGAATTTTCAATTTTTGACTCGACACTGCTGTCGAAAATTAGGGATTTTCGTAGAAGTGGAATTTTTGAGTGATCCCAGGCCTAGATTGATCTCCTCCTCAAAATCAAAGTTTAGAGATCAATATCAAATAATTTTATTGGATATATGTTCAGGAAAGTCAAACCCTAATCTGCTCCTAAACCAGCACTGCAGAAATTCAGTTCCGAATCCAGATCCAACATCTTGACCTGGTAAGATCTAAATATTTTGTATTTCCATTTGAGGTTCTCAGTTAATATGTCTCATCATACCAAGCTTGATGAGAAGCTTGAGGGAGCTAATAAATTTTGAGCCTGGAAGTATAGGATCTCCTTGGTCCTGGAAGAAAATGACTTGGACTCCTACATCAATGAGGGGGTTCCAGTTCCAGAGGAAGATGAGGCCAAGGCCTTACATAAGAATAACTTGGTTATGGCTAAGAGGATTATTGCTGATTCAATCAAGGATCACCTCATACCATAGGTGTCCTCTCTTGGAACACCTAAAGCTATGTTTTTCCCCTAACCAAACTTTTTGAAGGGAAGAACATAAACTGGAAGATGAATTTGAGGAACCATTTGAAGAATGTAAAGATCCAGAATGAGGAGACCATACAGTCATACTTTACAAGGGTCTCCCAGATCAAAGAACAACTTGAAGCAGTAGATGAAGAACTGGAGAATGTAGAAATTGTGATGACAACCTTGAATGATCTCCCTAGGTCATGGGATTCTTTCATCCAAGGAATATGTGCTAGAAAGAAGCTAATCAAGTTCAACAGATTGTGGAAAGAATGCTCACAAGAAGAAGCTCTAATAGTAGCTCGAGAAGAAAATATGGGAAATGAATTTCAAGCTCTCACGGTACACTCCAAGAAAGATAGAAGGGAAAATCATCATCACCAAGGTAAGCATTCTCATCAGAAAGATAATTTTGTGAATAAGGATCCATCCAAACTCAGATGCTATACTTGTGATAAAGAGGACACCTTGCTAGAAATTTTTCGATGAATAAGAGTGGATCTAAGAAGAAGAATAAATCCAAAAGGTGACATCATGATCACACTGCAGAGGATGATAATCCTCCCAGAAAGAGAGTAAAACAAGAAAGTGAGGACTCTTCAAGTGATGAATAATATGTTCTGATATCCGCTTTGATGGGAAATGTCACACATGGAAGTAAATATTGGCTTATTGATAGTGGGGCTTCCAAACACATGACATGATTCAAGGAGTCATTTGAGAAACTATCTGAACATAATTGACCCCATAAGGTGAAACTTGGGGATGACTACCAATATCCCATAAAAGGTAGTGGTGAATCCACCTACACGCTAGACTCTGGAAAGTCTATAAAAATGAAGGATGTCTTGTTTGTACCAGGACTAAAGAAGAATCTTCTCTCCATATCAACACTAGATGAAAAAGGAATGAGAGTTGCATTTGTAGATGGCCAAGTCCTTATGTAGCCAAGAGGAAAGACTATTAACGATGCAATAGTAATTGGAGAACAGGGAGGATTATAAAAATTGAAGGGCCATCTAGAACAAGCTTTGGTCCATGACACAGTAGATCCAAATGAACTTTGGCATAGAAGGCTTGCACACATGCATTACAGAGTACTACCACTTGCAAGCAAAGTTGTTGAAGGTCTTCCAAAAATCTAGGTGAAACATGAAGGAGTCTGCAAAGGATGTACGAAAGGAAAGAACACAAAGAAGAAATTTCCAAGTAGCAAAATGAAATCAAAAGGAATCTTGGAAATCGTTCACTCTGATGTAAGCAGTTTAATGTCATCCAGTTCTTTAAGTGGGTATGTATACTATGTTTCTTTTATTGATTATTTTTCTAGGAAGACATGGATATACTTTATGAAGAACAAAGATGAGGTATTCAACAAATTCAAGGAATTCAAAGCCTTAATCAAGAACCACAATGAAAAACAAGATCAAGACCTTTCAATCAGATATGGGCAAGGAATTCACATCAAATAAATTCAAAGAGTTATACAAAGATTCAAGGATTAAGAGGGAGTTATCCACTCCATATAATCCACAACAAAATGGAGTTGCATAAAGGAAGAATAGAACTATCATGGAAGCTGCAAGAGCAATGCTTCGTGATCAATATCTTCCCATGCATCTATGGGTAGAAGCTGCCAGAACAACGATGTATGTACAGAACCATACTCCACACAGAGTACTCAAGAACAAGACACTTGAAGAAGTCTTTTCCGACAAGAAACCAGAATTCATCCATCTCATAATATTTGGTTGTCCAATGTACATACAGATTCCAAAAGAAAAGAGGACAAAGTTATATCCTTCGGGAAAGAAGGGTATATTTGTGGGATACTTTGAAAGCTCGAAGGCTTACAGAATATACTTCCCAGAATTCAAGAAGATCGACATCATCAGGGACGTAACATTTGATGAATACTTAGCTTACAAAAAATCCAGAAAGAGACCTGCTGAAGATCCTAAAGAAATAGAAGCAACCAGAATTCATGACACAAACATGAACGAAGAAATTCAAGAAGAATACTGACAACTAGAAGAACATGTAGATCCACCTTAAGAGAAGAATCCTCACAAGAGGAAACTTGCTTGGGTACAAGAAGCTATCCAAGGTGCAGAAAGATATGGGGATCTAGAAGATAATCACAGAGAAAGAAATAGGACCAGGTCCTGCTCCAGGTTTGTAGCTTTATAATGTGACTTCATCGATAAAGAACCTTCCAACTATGAAGAAGCGACAGAAAAAAATGAATGGAAGGATGCTGTGATAGAAGAGTATCAATCGATCATGAAGAATGATGTTTGGGATGTTGTCCCAAGACCATAAGGGAATTTTGTTGTAACTTCCAAATGGATCTACAAGATCAAGCATGCTGCAGATGGCAGCCTAGAGAAATATAAATCAAGATTCATGGCTCGTGGATTCACATAGAAAGAAAGAATAGATTATGAAGAAACCTTTGCACCTGTAGCCAAATACACTTCCATTAGATCAATGATTTCTCTGGCTGCAGTGATGAAATGGAAGATACATGAAATGGATGTCAACACTGCTTTCTTGAATGGTGTGGTGGAAGAGGACGTGTATGTAGAGCAGCCACTCAATTTTGAGAGACATGACAGGGATTCTCATGTGTGTAGATTTAAGAAATACCTGTACGGTTTTTAATAGGCACTCAGGACATGGTACGATAGAATTGATGGCTTTCTATCTAGTTTGGGATTTACTAGAAGTAAAGCAAATTCCAACCTTTACTACAAAGTTGAAGATGAAAACCTAGTGATACTCCTATTGTATGTAGATGATCTGTTTGTAATAGGTATGGATGGGTTGATTGCTTATAGGAATAGGAAGCTTGCTTCCAAGTTCAAAATGAAGGACTTGGGTATGATGCACTATTTTCTAGGCATGGAGGTGTGGCAGGATGTGCATGGAATCTCCCTCGAACAAGGGAAGTATGCAGTAGAGATCCTGAAGAGGTTCGGGATGATGGAATGCAAGGCCATGACCACACCTATGGAATCGAACTTGGAGCTATTGAGTGATGCTTCATTAGAAGTGGTTGATGCTATGATGTATCGTCAGATGATTGGGTCCTTGATGTACCTAAAAAACACAATACCAAATAATTTCTTTGCTGTGAACACCTTGAGCCAGTTCTTGATAGATCTGAGACATGTTCACTTGATTGTTGCAATGCATATTCTGAGATACCTAAGGGGTATAGTTGATTATGGACTCAAGTATGAGCTGAATCAGAATATTAACTTGGAATGTTATGTTGATTCAGATTGGGAAGGCAGTGCCATCGATAGGAAGAGCACTTCAGGGTGTTTCTTAAGTATGGGATCAAGTGTGATCTCTTGGTTTAGCAGGAAGCAGTCCTATGTGGTAGTGAGTACAACTGAAGTAGAGTATGTCATGGCTTGTTCAGCTAGTTGTGAGGTAGTATGGCTAAGGAAGATAATGTTTGATTTATTTGATCTCCAGTTGGATGCTACTTGTATATATTGTGACAACCAGAGTGTTGCGAAGTTATCAGAGAACCTGGTGTTCCATGACAAGTTGAAGCATATCGAGATCAAGTATCACTATATCAAGGATATGGTGCAAAAAGGAGTAGTGAAGCTCTAGTATGTTGCGATGGACAAACAAATAGCTGATGTGTTGACAAAGCCAGTAGCCAGAGTGAAGTTTGATTAGTTCAGGGAGAAACTTGGTGTTCTCTAGATCGAGGTTCCCTCCAAAGCGAAGTGATGATTCCGTGAGCCATTCTAACATGGTGAGAGGATTGGTTCCTTCCATGGTCAGATGTAAGGGCTAATCCATTCTATCATGATGAGAGGATTGGTTTCTCGCATGTCATATATGAGTACTGAGCCATTCTGATATGATTGTAGGACTGGTTCCTACATGATCAAATATAAGTGTTGAATGCCATTCTTTGAATGGAGGCACCTGGTAAGTTACCAAGAACACTTAGTATGGGACTAAGGTCCATTCTGATGTGACTATAGGATTGGTTCCTACATGATCAGATGTAAGTGTAGAGCCATTCTAATTTTACTATAGGATTGGTTCATACATGACCAGATGTAAGTGTAGAGCCATTCTGAGGTGATTGTAGGATTGGTTCCTACATGATCAAATGTAAGTGTAGAGCCCTTTCAACATGTAGGTAGAATTGGTTCCTTGCATGGTTGAATGTAAGTGCTGGGCCTTTCTGACATAGATGACTGCATTGGTTCCTCTCATTGTCAGATGTCAGTGTTGGGCCTTTCTAACAGGGTTGTGGGATGTGTTCCCACATGGTTAGATGTGAGTGCTGGGCGCGCCTTTCTGATGTGATTATAGGATTGGTTCCTACATGATCAGATGTAAGTGCTGGGTGGGCCATTCTAACTTAAGGTCAGATATAAGTGGTGGAAAATACCTACATGGAGGCTAGGCCTACAACCAACATGTAAAAGGGCTGGCTCTATAGAACTTCCTATGATGAGAAGAATCAAGAGATAGCACCTATGATGATGATATAGATCGCGTGATGATCCAGATCCAGATGAAGATGACTTATAGATGAGGATGACTTAAAGATGACAAGGACTTGATGATGATATAGATGATGTAGAGACGATGAATTGTGTTTCTAAATTGTGTCGAGAGAATAACTTCCTAGTTAAGAGGGAGTGTGGATGTAATTGAAACTTTAGAATGTATTCACTTGTATATATTATGTATTATATCCCGATATTTATTTCAAGAAGTGTTTGTAATGTAATTGAGTCATTTCATGCCCCAATGCTCCGATCAGGACTTTCTATGATGTAAACAACTCATGTCAAGTCATTGTGGGTAACCCTCCTATTGATCAAGGGTTAAAGTCCTCGTAGTTGCGGGGCCCTAGGGTTATTAGAGTCTCCTAGTGAAGTCGGCCCTAGTGAGTTATTGTTAAGTCGAGAATTAGTATAAATAGAGAGCGAGCCTCTCTATTTATCACACACTCACTCACACTTAGTTGTAGAGCATAGCTGAGGGAGAAGAAGTTGTTGGGGCTAGAAAGAAAGCGACTACTACTGTCGAGAGATCACCTTACTATTTTGGGGTATTACTTTTGGTGTTGATTCTATCTCTGAGGAAGTTGTGGGGTTTTCTCCATTTATGGTTTCCTCAAGGAAAAACAATGTGTTCATTGTCTCTTGTGTTTGATTGTTGTGCTTGTTATTCTCTCAGTTAAAGATCCTAATATAATGCTAGCTTAAATGTTAAAAATCTAAGCGTAGAGCCTCAGAAGGGGAGCAAGAGGAAATCTCTGGAGGAGGATATGAAAAGAGGCTGGAAGATAAACAAGTAGAGGATCGTAGCAATTAAAGTAAAGCTAATTGAATCAGGCCAGTACCCAACGATAAGGGCATACTTCTCTGAGGTAAATAAGGTTAACCAATGAAGGTAGTTTCTTGGAATGTTAGGGGGTGTAACCTCCTGAGAAATATTAAAACCCTAGCTAGTAAGGTTAATCAATAAAGACCAAACATTTTATCTCTACATCACACTAAACATAGTTTTGAACCCGTGAAGAAACTCAGAAAGAGGATCTAGAAAGGTAGCACGGTCATGGAAGAAGACACAGGAGGCATGGTAGGGGGCATGGGGGTGCTACGGAACCCAAGTACTGTCAATATCTCTGAATGGAGTGCCAATCATTTCTGGCTGATCGAAGAATCTAAATTTTTCAGATCGGGGATCAGAAGGACATTAGCCAATGTATATGGTCCCAGTGCTTTCCCTCAGAAATAGACCTTCCTCCACCTTCTGCACTCGTTGATTGCAATAGTTCATGAGGGGAACTATATCATAGGGGTGTACTTTAACTTGATCACTTCTCTTAGGGAAAAGAAGGGGGGGGTGAAGAGTAATGGACAAATACGAAGAATAATTCAAGGGGTTTTTATCGCACAGCCCCCTAGCGGATATGGAGATAGAAGATGGGCGGTTCACTTGGAATAACAGGAGGGGTGAGAAGAAACTTGTAGCCTCCTGAATTGACAGACTCCTTGTGTCATATAATATCATTCAGGAAACTAGGAATATCATGGCAAGTGGTATCCCAGCGGTGGGCTCTGATGATTGGCCAATCAGTCTCAACCGGGATTGGTTGAATTCCCTCTAGAGCAAACCCTTTTGCTTTGATCAATTATGAATAGAACATAAGGAATTTAGGGGTCTGGTGGAGTAGTGGTCCAATTGGGTGATAGGAATGTACATCTTCCATCATAAACTCAAGGCCCTAAAAGCCAAGATACGCACATGGAACAAAGAGGATTTTGGTAACATCTTTGAGGATAAAAAGAGACTCATTAAGGACATTGACCTCATCCATCAAAAAGGTATGAAAACTAGATGGGACATGAAGATGAAAGGGAAGGAGAAGTATATGCTCATCCAACTCGATGCAAGAGAAAGGCATGAAGAGATATATTGGAGGAAGAAATCCAGGGTCAAATGGCTCAAAGAAGGTGAGAAAAACTCTAAATTATTCCATAACTCCATGGTCCAAAATAGACTAGGCTTGAAGATCCATAGAATCAAAAGAGTACATGGGTCCTAGGTAGACACTAGGGGATAAATTGAGGAAGAGATAGCCAGCTACTTTGAAGGGATAATGACTGAGGATTGCAATGACAGGGATTAGGACATTGCTCAGATCATTGTGCTTATCCCTAGGACTGTAACTAGGGAGGACAATGATATTCTCAATAAACCTATCTCCATGTGGAAGGTGGAGGATGCGGTAAGCCAGATAGCCCAAGGGAAGGCCCCTAGTCTGGATTTCTTTACAACCAACTTCTTCCAATTTTTATGGGATATTATCAAGGATGAGGTTTGGGAAATTGTTGAGGAATAAATATGCAAGGGATGTGTTATCAAGGCATTTAATGTGTCTTTTCTTTCATTGATCCTGAAAGGGGAAGGTGCGGATTCAGCATGCAATATCATACCTATAGTCCTCTGCAATGTGATCTATAAAATTATCTCCAAGGTGATTGCGAACTGATTAGAACCCCTCCTTCAAAGATTGATTAGTCTGGAACAATTAGGATTTATCAAGGGTAGATAGATTCTATATGGAATCATTGCAGTCCATGAGACAATCCACTCTCTCAAATGGACAAAAAATCCTGGAATGCTCATAAAGCTTGATATCTCCAAGTCCTATGATAAGCTTAATTGGAAATATATGGAGAATATATTGAGAGCATATGGTTTTAGCATGGAATGGGTGGAATGGGTCATGGCTTTGGTTACTACACCATTCTTCTCCATATTATTGAATGGCTCCCCGACCAAGCTCTTCAAACCTTCTCATGGGATTAGGTAGGGCGATTCGCTTTCACCTTTTCTCTGTATCCTAACGGTGGAGGCTTTTAGTAAATGCATCCAAACCCAGGTAGTAGGAGGAGAAATTAGGATTCTTTCCCTTCATGAAGGTATGGAGAAACAATCTCAGTAGCAATTCATGGATGACATGATTCTAATGGGGCACCCTTCATTCCAAGAAGCTCGTGCTTTCAAAAAGAGTTTAACGCTCTTTGCCAAATCATATGGGATGGCATTCAATGCCGAGAAATATCAGGTATTCTTCCTAAACATGAATCCCATCATCCAAAGGAATATCATCAGAATTTTGGTTTTTTCTAGGGGATCCTTCCCTTCCAAATATCTTGGAGTTCTATTAGGGCTTGGAGCCATAAAGCATGCGTCCTAGAAGGATCTAATGGATAGGATCAAGGGTATAATCTCAATATGGGTTCTCCAGCCCCTTAATATTCCATGTAGGATGGTCCTGGTAAAATTGGTCCTACAAGCCATGCTAGTCTATCATTTTGCTATTATGTCTGCCCCAAAGTTTGTCATAAAAGAAATAAGAAGTATTCAACGAAATTTCCTATCTAGGAGTTGAGAAGCTAAAGCAAAGTTCTCTTTGGTAAGTTGGGAAAAAATTTGTTCCCCTAAGGATAGAGGTGTCATGGGTCTTTTCAAGCTCAAAGTCACTGGTAAAATTAAGGGGGTGCAACTATATGCAGGAACCCTGGGCTAAGCTTTGGCACATTAAGTATGCTAGAGATCGGTCCAAGACCCAACTGATTCAATTTAATGAGGAATTGTCAAGATCTCATATTTGGGAAAAATATTTGTCGAGGCATAAGATAGTTCAGGAGCATAGCTTATTTGAGGTTAAGGTGGGGTACTATGCTAATCTCTGGGATGACTTACGGAACCAACTC
Source organism: Pseudotsuga menziesii (assembly GCA_001517045.1). Lineage (NCBI taxonomy): Eukaryota > Viridiplantae > Streptophyta > Pinopsida > Pinales > Pinaceae > Pseudotsuga > Pseudotsuga menziesii. The sequence continues at coordinate 27,382 of LPNX010355692.1, read as the reverse complement.
CCAAAATTGGGAGCTGACCCATGCTGGAAGAACATCCGACCTAAAGGGATCAAGGAAGGAAAGATCAAAGTGAGCCACTACTAGGAGGAAGGAGCTTAGGGTGATCAACGATGATGGATGACTCAGGATAGGGGTGATGACTGGATGTCAGAGGATGACCTTTGATCCTTCAAAGATGAACTCTAGGAAAGGTGCATTTTACACAAAGACGGGGAGGATACTCTACGATGGGGTTATACCCAAAAAGGATCCTTTAGCATAAAGGAAGCCTACAATATCCGAATAGAGAACCAGGAAGGGGAGGATGAAATTTGGAAGAAGGTCTAGGAGACCAATCCCTGGCCAAAGATCACAACCTTCTACTGGCTAGTGGTAAGGCACCAAATCTTAACTGGGGAAAACTTGAGATGTAGAGGAATCCATGGTGCATCACAGTGCTCCCTTTGTTTATGTCAAGAGGAAATCATGAACCATTTGCTTGATTCCTTCTCTTTTACTGTGACAATATGGGATAGGGGTGCTCTATCCTTCAGACAGAGCGACCGATGTCGAGGATATTTGGGCCAAACTCCGAGGAACTGGAATCTCAAAGATTTTAAAAATTGTATCCTACGGGCTCTGTGGCAATCCTTCTTGGGAAATGTCATGTGGGTGGTTCGGAAGGAGCGAAATGGTTGAATATTCATGGGAAAGCAGAAAAAGACCAAGGAGGTATGGAGGACTCTGGATATGAATCTCCTAGAAACCATTCAAAGAAAGCAACGGAGTGAGGAAGATAAATAGTTCACTGGACCAGAAGTAATCATTGCAGATGATTGAGGGATAAACAAAGGAACTCTGGATGCGATGAGATGAAGAGTTAAAAGCTGTAGAGTAAACTGAAACAAAACAGAATGATTTTATGTCTTGATTTTTTGTTTAACTTCTCAATATTTTGGTGATTCTCAGTTTAATTAGTGGAGAAATGGTGCCCCTCTCCTCAAAATCTGTGATCACACTACAATTTCGTTGAGTTTTGTGTAATGTGCATGTGGGAAGAAGCTAGTCAATATTTTATACAGGATGATATTTATCTTCGTATATTAATATAACAATATTTTATATTTTAAAAACATGTGATAATCGAAGGGATTAAAAGGATCTCAAAACAGCTTGTGAAAAAGGATAGATGTATTTGAAATATATTTCCTCATACATTTAAAAAAATGAAGTAAGATATAAAATCCAATTTCATAATGATAATATAGTTCCATGAAAGTGTGGAGAAAAATAAATAATGTTACATAATTGGCATTTAGTAGTAATTTAAATCATTTGTCATGGTTATATAATGCTTTATCCTTGTTAAACATGTACCACAAAATGATCATAAGAAATAATCAACATAAATACTTTCACCTAATATAAGAGAGTCTAATTAAATTGCTATTATATATCATTAATAATGTTTAAGGGTATGAAAAGAAATAAGCATTAATGATAAAACAAACAATATGATTTAGACGAAGTTAATAAGAAGGTAGAGAAATACTCAATTCTACAAAATGATCATTTTATATGTCAATTGAATCACTTGTAAATAAATTAGAATTGAATTATTAAGGTCAAGCAAAAAGAACAAACACAATTCCAAAGGGCAAAAGATTTTGAATAAAATTTAAGGCTAATTAAAATTCACATGTTGTTAAAAAATTGAAAGTTTTAATTCTTCTGCATAATTTTAAGTATGTTCTTTTAGATGCTAATAACCCAAATACTGCAAAACCTTAACCAAATTATTACAATTTTCTCAAAATCATGAAAAAGGCCATAATTTTAATTAAATGTTAAAGGCTTGCAAAAATGAATGGGTCAGTCAAATTCGGAAGAAAGATGTTGGTTCTATTGTTTGATATAAACTCTTTCAAGACGTAAAACAAAATTATTAAAGTTGAGATTTTAGTTAATTAATCAGGACCTACCAAAATGATCATTAATTCAAAAATTCATTGAAAAGCTAAAATTTGGCTAAATAGGAGAAGCATTATATCAGTTTAACCAATAAAAATGGAAGGATATGATTAAATCAAAAAATATAAATCAATACTTATCAAGTGTTTTTCATCGACTAAGGGGGCAAAAGATGCCAACGCCAGAAATATCCAAATCACGAAATCCTTATACAATGAAATCCAAGCCAAAGAACAAGTTCTACATAAAGTAAAGGATCAAAGGAAGAAAGCCAAGAAACTACCTACCAAAACAAGGAATATAATATGACATAAAACTAAAAGTCAATATTTACAAAGGTGAGGGTCCATTTATTTTCATAAAACTCAAGGGTAGTTGATGGGGTGCCAATAGGCCCTCGGACCTTGGTTCTCTTGAGTCAACACTAGTAAATTTTTCCTTGGTAATCAATATTGCTGAAGATATTCAAACTGAAAATACCCCTGCCAAAGGGACATGTATAAAGTCATTGTTTTCAAGTCTTATGGATATGATCATGGTATTATAGTTTCTTCGCAACACAAATTTTAGCTAAATCATAGTTTCTTATAGATGATATTCCTCCATAGCATGTGTTTTTATGTTTCCATCAGCCTACCTAAATGCACCATTGAAACAGAGAAATCAAGGAGCGTCCTTGACCTCTAGTAGTTTTTCGTACGAAAATAATTCTAAATTATATTTCATCTATTAGACACCTCTTTTTTTACAACTTTGGAGTCTATTCCACACAAGACACCTAAACGAGCTTATTCCACACAAAAAATATGTTTAATATCTCATAAAAATGACTTGGCAAGTTGACCCTAAAAATGACCACCAACAAGAAATATTGTCACTAAATGGCTTCATGTAATAACTATCTTATTACAAGAAGTGAAGAACTGGGTAATAGAAGGGCACTTTTGGAATACCAATAACTAATTGAACAGTAAGTTATGAAAAAACAGTACATACTCCAACTAACATAAAAAACCAGAAAATTAACCATATTAATGTTCATATGTCTCAATGAAGGTTGCATAGTGTGAAAGTGTATAATGTATGATGATATATGATAAATGAAAGTATCAAATGTTAAAAAGGAATGAAGGAATGAATGAATTGTATGATAAATCATCCTCGTAAACATGTTGATTTCGAGACTCAACAGAGAGTATACCTTCTAGAAGAATACCAATGTATATAGAACAAATTGAAGCCATGCGGGATCACTGAGGTAGAACTAGGAACAACATATATTTTTTTTAAGATCGATCGGTTCTAGACAGTTTAGTATTGAATCATCCTTTAGGTATATTTATCTTTTGATTGAGTTTTGTTAAGGGTTGAATTGATAAACTTGGTCAGTTCTTGTTCTGAGTTGATAGGTTTTTAAAACATTTCTTAGGTACCTACTTAATTTCTAGAATGGTACTAAGGGTAAATACTAAATTCTTTAGGGAAAAAGTTTTTGTCAACAATAGGCCGTGAAGTTGCTACAACAATATAATGAGTTCAACATGTCAGTTACGAGAAAAGAACATGGTGGGGAGGATTGTTGATGTGTTTGTAACTTGGAAATGTATTCACTTGTATATTTTATTGGTCCTCGATGTTCCTATCAAGAGAATCATTAATGTAATCAAGTCATGTAAATTCATAGTGAGTAACCCTCCTTGTTGATCAGAGGGAAAATTCCCCACTGTTGTGGGGCATTAGGTTTAGTAGAATCTCCTAGAGAAGTCGACCCTAGTAAGTTATTGTGAAGTTGGAAACTCTTATAAATAGAGAGTGAGCCTCTCTATTTGAGACACACACTCACCCAAATATAGCGCATAGGTGAGAGAGAAGAAGCTGGCTCAAGAGAGAAAATTTTTTGTAGATCATATTTCTGTCTTTGGGTTTTACTGTTTCCATTTGTGCTCATTCTATCTCTGAATAAGTTGTGGGGTTTTTCCTTTATGGTTTCCCTGAGGATAAATCTTTGTGTCTATTGTCTCTTGTGATTCATTTTTTTGCACGTTATTCTCTAAGATAAGATCCTAAGATCATATTGTCTAATTGATAAAAATCTAACATGGTATCAGAGCTTACCTGAGAATAAGACACTGTGCAGTTGAGGAAGCTAGGGATTCCTTGTTATTTCCCCTCCCCTCATACCAACGATGGAGAGGACGCAACTTCAACACTGGTGATGTCAATCGGCCAAAATATCCCCATGAACATAAAAACATAAACATTCATTGAATTAATAATGTATTTAGGAGTATAAAACATGCAATATACATCGAAGGAAATAACATCCATTCAAGCATTCAAACATTCAACATGATCATATTAATTCATACAACAAATAGTTTGCATAAATTAAGCACAAGAATAAAATTAAATACTTATCTTGTAATTGCATTGTCCGATAACTAGCTACATTGCTGCAATGTTCCACCCAACCATAGGCTAGTGTGCTCATCAATCTCTCAGCACCATTGCCACCCCTATGCAGGGTATGATTATATAAGGAACTAAGGAAGAACAGGCTCATATACGTAGCCAAAAACATATCAAACCCATCCATGTGAAAAATATATTTGGGTTTATTAGGCTACTAGGGAAACAAGTTAATAGCATAAGGGTTCCTTGGACTTACTCAAACAAGCCAACAATCACACCCAAACACTATCATACCCTCTAACAGATGGGTCTCTTGGACTTAATCAACCAATAAAACACTTCACATCAAATACACAATCAACCAACTAATCAAAACACAGCCACAAACAACTGCTGGATATGACCAAAATGTTTATTGGAAACCAAAATGAAAAGGATGAGGGGACCAACACCCCAAAACATCAAATACACTTTTAGGAAATGTTCTTGTGTAGATCCATCCACCACAAACCCCCAAATCGAAATCTAATCTCATAAAATGTCTCTGAGTATTGCCGAAGTAGAAACGACCATCATTCACACCCAAAACAAGAGATCTTACTTTCCTGACCACTGAGAAACAAAAAGATGAATTTATGGGCATGGAACAGTGACAAAAACATTAGGAAATCATGGGGAAAACGTGCAACAAGCTCAGCTTCTTAAGGAAGACCAAAAACAAACTCTTGAAACCCCCAAAATGTGAATCAATTCTTCACATTCACTGAACCAAACAAAAATAGGATTTTCCAGCTACGACAATGAGGAAAACCACAAAAAAAATACCTGGGGAGGGCTCCAGCCACTAATTATTTCCCAAATCGAATTCCCATCGATGGGAGGAATTAATAAAACCAAAAAAACATGAGGGAGAATACACCAACTATCTCCAGTCGTGTGAGGAAGCAAACAAATGGGTGAATGATGGCTTGGGAAGGCATTTCCCAGCATTTACTTGCCCAAGAAGCAAAAACAAATGCTTTCCCAAAAATGGGTAACTCCCCAAATTTGAATTTTACCCCCATACATTTCCCATCCCAAGGCAATAAATTCCTACACCAATTTTAGATGACTAGGCATAAACCAGCCTAGATCCAAATCCTAGGCTCTATCAAGAGCCGAGAGGGATCAAATCTCTGGAGCTGCAAACCTTTTTGAGTGCAATACCTGAGAAGAGGTTTGCACCTAGGGCGATTTGATGTCTCTCGAGACTTGATAGAGCTTGGAATTTGGATCTAAGTAAGATTTTTATTGTTAAATATGATTAAATAAATAAAAAAATTACACCTTAAGAAATTGTGTCCTTTAAAAAAATTAGATCTTTTTAAATAATCAATCAAATTTAAAATGAATCCAGTTAAAAACAACAATTTCAGTGAGATAAAGTATCATCAATTCATATATTCACTCCGCTATGACTTCTATCCGATTTTGACTTCTATTCAATTTTGTAACAGGTACGTAGGTGTCTTCCAACTTTCCAACCTATCTAATAAGAAAAAAATATTAGTTCTCTAAGTGAGTAGAATGAAGAGAAAAGAAAACATAAAATACAATATATTTAATAATAATAACAAATAACAAAAACATTTTAAGTTTTAACAAAAGTGCATGGATCAATATGCAAAACAAACTCATCCACATAAGTTGTTAAACAAATTTTGTAATTATAACCATGAATACAAACTTTTTAAACATGGAGATCATCATGTCCATGGATAAGAGCCAAAACATAGAAAAACAAAATTTGATTGACAAATATTTTTCTTCCTGCACGTAAAAGTGTTGTTACTTCTACACAAGTTCTAGACAAGTTTCGATTAAGTTCAGTAATATTATGCTCCTCGACAAAGGAAATTCTGCTTAAAACAAGACTAATTTGATTACTTAACTATACGAGTTTGATTCATTTTAGCTTAAATAAAGCCTGCTTTTAATTTAGGCTTAGCCTTGGTTTTGTTCTGGAAGCAAATATCCATTTTAACAGATATGCAGCTTCGAAAGACTAAACTATATCTTACTTTATCATTGGAAGTTTTGTATTCATCAATTGGCCAATTGTTCCGTGTAAGACAGCGCAATAAAAATTCTGAAAATCTGAGAGCTGTAGGTCATCTTAGATACGAGACTATGACACCAAATCTACAATAGAAGCCACTATTCCCAATTTCCCATAATTTCAAAGCAACGGGAAAATCTTGGGTGATTGTCCACACGAATAGCCAATGGAATCGTATGGAAATATTATGATATTGTGCGATCATTGTGAGTACACCAAGCTGGCAGGATTTCCAGAATGGTGGAGATCGAACACTGCACAGGGGCTTCACATGTTGACCAATATCCTATCACGTTAGTTCATATTGTGGGTTTTAAAATTATTAAAAATTGAACCAATATATTGCAGGTATTGGGGGGATGAGGGGTTTAAGGTGGGGGTGGGTAGGTTGGTTTATAAGGATTGAGGTATAAAAAGGGGTGGGGAGGAGGTTTTAAGTATTGGGAGGGGGTGTCAACAAAAGGAGTCTGGGTCAATATCTTTAAAAATTAAGGGTATTCTTTAATATCCCACGATTGCACGTGCTATGTGAGATGTTCACTAAGTGAAGTCCCCGTGGAACACTGTCAGCACCTGTCCAGAGTTATGGTGACTTGCGGAGTGCATTTTTGCATGGTTCGCATGTAACCAATGTAGCTTTGTCCCCAAGCCATTCACCTGTGTTTATTCCAGTGCCGACAGAAAAAGGTTTTACTGGTTGTATGATGGGAGGGGTTTCTGCTGCAGTTTTTTTGTCCCAAGGCCATTCACCTGTGTTTATTCTAGCGCCAACAGAAAAAGGTTTTACTGGTTTTATTATGGATTTTCTGATGGGAGGGGTTTCTGCTGCAGTTTTTTTGTCCCAAGGCCATTCACTTGTGTTTATTCCAGCGCCGGCAGAAAAAGGTTTTACTGGTTTTATGATGGATTTTCTGATGGGAGGGGTTTCTGCTGCAGTATTAAAACTGCAGATGCCCCTCTTGAGCGTATCAAACTATTGATACAAAGCCATGATGAAATGTTGAAATCTGGACGTCTTTCTGAGCCATACCAAGGAATTACTGATTGTTTTGGTAGGATAATCAAGGAGGAACGTGTGATTTCATTATGGAGAGGAAACACTGTGATTTCTTTATGGAGAGGAAACACTGCAAATGTAATCTGTTATTTCCATACACTGCAAAGGTAAATACAATTTTTCATATATGTTTTTCTGCTTGCTTTACAAGGCGATGCATACTGATATAAGTTTTTGATTTTTTTTGTTCATTTGAGCCTATTTGATTTCAACAAAGAGAGGGATGGTTACTGGAAATCTGGCCTCTGGTGGTGCAGCTAGTGCGTCTTCTCTCCTTTTTGTTTATTCTCTGGACTATGCTCGAACTCGGCTGGCTAATGATGCCAGATATACAAAGAGAGGAGAAGAGAGGCAATTTAATGGGCTTCTTGATGTTTACAAGAAAACATGGAAATCTGATGGTCTTGCTGGTCTCTATCGCGGGCTTAACATTGCCTGGGTGGGAATTGTACTCTATCGTGGCTTGTACTTTGGGTTGTATGATTCTCTCAAGCTTTTTTTTTTTGTTTGGAGACCTTCAGGTATGATATTGCATTTCTTGTATTAATGGAACCTGCATATTGGGTTGTAGAGAGTTTTTCAGGCAATAACTTTACAACATTTCTGTTGTTTTTGTGGCTGACATTTATTTTGGAATATAATTAAAATTTTTGTTTTTTATAGCCGACATAACATTGTGTAACGTTACGTAACGCTACAACGTTACGTAACGCTACAAGATCTCCCCCATACTGGGCTGTAGAGAGCCTCTCGGCTCAAAGACAAAAAGGGTGGTTGACAACTTGATGGGTTTTCCATTTGACATTTGGCCTTTTTCCCATAGGATCAAAGGTTTGAATAATCCCCCCTCCCTATTGCTTGTGAGATCATGCCCCCATCTCTTTAACATCATGACACGTATCTAGTCATGGTATTTTATCAATGTAGCATTTTACATGGTGTCTCAAACACATTGTTCCTAGCTAGCACATAGACCATTAGCATTGATTTTACTCATCGATACATAAGACACTAAATCCATGGTAGGACCATTGCCTTGAGCTCCACACCATGATTTAATACAATATTTACATCATATGCAATTTAATAACCCGGGTTCAAAACCGGGGTGTTACATTCTTACGTTTTGGGTCTCTCTCCACAAGCCATCAGCAAAAGCAGGCTAGGCTAGCTCTCCATTGAAGGGCACATCTTTTTGTCAAAACAGAATCTGATTCTGAGCATTTTCAGTTTTTGACATATCACTACATCGAGAAATTAGGGCTTCTCTTGGAAGAGAAATTTTTTAGCGAGCCCGACATAGGATTGATATCCTTATCAAAATCAATTTTTAGAGATAAAAATCGAGTTTTATGGTTGGGTAGAACTCTAGGAAATTCAAACCCTAATTTTCCCTAGAACCAAAAAACCAGCACTGCTGAAGATCAAATCCATATCCAGTTTTCAGCTTCTCAAATTGGTAAGATCTAAATCTTTTGTATTTCCATTTGAGTTTCTTAGTTAAGATGTCTCATCACACCAAGCTTGATGAAAATATTGAGGGAGATGATAACTTTTGAGCATGGAAGTATAGGATCTCACTAGTTCTTGAAGAAAATGAATTGAACTCCTACATGAGTGGATAAATTCCAATTCTAGAGGGAGATGACGCTAAGTACTTACATAAGAATAAATTTATCAAGGCCAAGAGGATCATTTGTGATTCAATCAAGGATCGCCCCATACCATAGGTGTCCTCCCTAAACACACCTAAAGAGATGTTTGAAGCCTTAACCAAGCTATTTGAAGGGAAGAACATAAATCAGAAGATGACTTTGAGGAACCAGTTGAAGAATGGGAAGATCTAGAATGCGGAGACCATACAATCATACTTTACAAGGGTCTCCTAGATCAAAGAACAACTTGAAGTAGTAGATAAAGAAGTAGACAATGCATAAATTGTGATGACCACCTTGAATGGTTTCCCTAGGTCATGGGACTCCTTCATTCAAGAGATTTGTGTTAGAAGAAAGCTAGTCACCTTCAATAAGTTGTGGGATGAATGCTCACAAAAATAAGCTTGAATAGTAGCTCAATAAGAAAATATGGGCAATGAAGATCAAGCTCTCACAATACACACCAAGAAAAACAAAAGAGACCATCATCATCACAGAGGTAAGCATTCACATCAGAATACCATAGAAAAGATCTATCTAGTGTCTGATGCTTTACATGTGATGAGAAAGGAAACATATCCATATTTTGTCGCAGAAAGAAAGGTGGCTCTCAAAAGAATAAGAACTACAAAAGTAGACATTATGCTCACACTATAGAGGATAATGAACCTCCAAGTAAGAGATTCAAAGAAGAAGACTCTTCAACTGATGAAGAATATGTTTTGATTTCTTCTCTCATGAGAACTATTACACATGGAAGCAATGATTGGCTAATCAATAGTGGGGCTTCCAAGCATATTATGTGATTCAAAGAATCCTTTGTGAAATTATAAGAACATGAGTCACCCCACAAGGTGAAACTTGGGGATGACTATCAGTATCCCATAAAAGGTACTGGTGAATCCTCCTATAAGCTAGACTCTGGAAAGTCTATGAAGATGAAGGATGTCTTGTTTGTACCAAGACTAAAAAAGAACCTCCTCTCCATCTCTGAATTATATGAAAAAGGAATGAGGGTTGCATTTGTAGATGGCCAAGTCCTTTTTTGGCCAAAGGGAAAGACTATAGATGATGCACTTGTTATTAGAGAGCAAGAGGGAGGATTATAAAAACTAAACGGCAAACCAAAACAAGATTTGGTCCATGAATCAGTAGAGACAAATGAACTTTGGCACTGAAGGCTTGCACATGTGTATTATAGATAACTACCACTTGAAAGTGAAGTTCTTGAAGGTCTTCCATAAATATAGGAAAAATAGACGGTGTCTGCAAAGGATGTGTGAAAGGAAAGAACACAAAGAAGACATTTCCGAGTAGCAATAGCAAGGAAAAAGGAATATTGGAAATCATCCACTCTAATGTATGCGGTCCAATGGAATCCAATTCATTGAGTGGGTATGTATACTATGTTTATTTCATTGATGATTTCTCTAGGAAGACATAGATATACTTGTTGAAAAACAAAGATGACAAATTCAGGAAGTTCAAAGAGTTTAAAGCCTTGATCGAGAACCGTACAGAAAAGAAAATCAATACCTTTCGATCAGAAAATGGTGGAGAATTCACATCAAATGAATTCAATGAATTATGCATAGATTCAGGGATTAAGAGGCAGTTGACCAATCCATATAATCCATAAGAGAATGGGGTTGCAGAAAGAAAGGATAGAATGGTTATGGAAGCTGCAGGGTAAATGCTTCATGATTAAGATCTTTCGATGCATCTATGGGAAGAAGCTGCTAGAATAGTTGTGTATGTATAGAACCATACTCCACATAGAGTACTTGAGAACAAGACACCTGAAGAATTCTTCTCCAGCAAGAATCCAAAATTCAGTCATCTTAGAATATTTGGTTGTCTAGTGTACATACATGTTCTGAAAGAAAAGAGGATAAAATTAGATCCTTCAGGAAAGAAGGGTATATTTGTGGGATATAGTGAATGCTCAAAGGCTTATAGAATATACTTCCCAGGATTCAAGAAGATCAACATCAGTAGGGACGTAACATTTTCTAAAGACTCAGCTTACAACAAATCAAGCAAGAATCCTACTGAAGACCCTGAAGAAGTAGAAGCAACCATGATTCAAGATACAGCTATGAACGATGCAACTCAAAAAGAATATCGAGAAATAGAAGAACCCCATGAACCTATAAATCCACCCTAGGAGAAAAATACTCATAAGAGGAAACCTGCTTGGCTATGAGAGGCTATCCAAGGTGCAAAAAGATATGGGGCTCCAGAATAAATGCACAGAGAGAGGAAAAGAATTAGGTGCTACTCTGGTTATGCATCCCTATTATGTGACATCATTGATAAAGAACCTTCCAACTATAAGGAAGTGCCAGAAAAGAAATAATGGAAGGATTATATGATCTGTAAGTACAAGTCAATCATAAATAATGATGTCTAGGATGTTGTCTCAAGACCAGAAGGGAAGTCTATTTTGAATTCCAAGTGGATCTACAAGAGCAAGCATGCTGTAGATGGCAGCATAGATAAATATATAGAAATATTTGTGGGTTGTGGATTCTCCCAAAAAGAAGGAATAGATTATGAAGAGACTTTTGCACCTGTAGCCAGATACACTTCCATCAAATCAGTACTTGATCTAGCTGCAGTGATGAAATCGGAGATACACCAGATGGATTTCAAGACTTCCTTCTTGAATGATGTAGTACAAGAGGAAGTGTATATGGAGTATCCACTCTATTTTGAGAAACATGATAGAGAGACTTATGTGTGCAAATTGAAGAAAACCCTGTACGGTTTGAAATAGGAACCCAAGACATGGTACGCCAGAATTGATAGCTTCCTCACTAGTTTTGGCTTTACCAAGAGGAAAGCATATTCCAATATTTACTACAAGGTTGAAGAAGGGAACCCAGTGATACTCGTACACTTGTTTGTAATAGGAGAGGATGGATTTATTAATGATACGAAGAGGAAGCTTGCTACCGAGTTCGAGATGAAAGACTTAGGCATGATGCACTACTTTATAGGCATGGAGGTGTGGAAGAATGCAAATGGAATCTCCCTGGGAAAATGGAAGTATGCGGTAGAGATCTTGAAGAGGTTCGAGATGATGGCTTGCAAAGAAATGACCACACCTATGGCATCAAACTTGGAGTTATTCGATGATGCTTCATCATAGTCAGTTGATGCTACGATGTATTGTCAGATGATTGGGTCCTTCATGTACCTGACGAACACAAGACCAGATACTTTTTTTTCTTTGAACACATTGACCCAGTTCTTGACAGATCCGAGACATGTTCACTTGATTGGTGTGAAGCATATTCTGAGGTACCTAAAGGGTACAATTGATTATGGGCTCAAGTATGAGGCAAATAAGAAGATTAACCTAGAGGGTTATGTGGATTCGCATTTGGCAAGAAGTGCCATTGACAGGAAGAGAATTTATGGGTGTTGCTTCAGTATGGGATTAGGTCGGATCTCATGGTGTTGATACAGCTAAAGCAAAGTATGTTGCATCTTGTTCATCTAGTTCTGAGGCAATATGGATGAGAAAACTATTGTCTAATTTGTTTGATCTCTAGTTGGATGCTACTTATATATATTGCGACAACCAGAGTTGTGTGAGGTTGTCATAGAACCCATTGTTCCATGCCAAGTGGAATCATATCGAGATCAAATACCACTATATCAGGGATATGGTGCAGAGTGGAGTAGTGAAGCTCTAGTATGTTGCAACGGATGAACAAATAGTTGATGTGTTGACTAAGCCATTATCTACAGTGAAGTTTGAGTACTTCCGAGAGAAGCATGGTGTTCTCTAGATAGAGTTTACTTCCAAGGGGAAGCGATGAGTCTATGATCCCTTCTAACATGGTGGTAGGATTGGTTCCTTCCATGGTGAGATGTAAGTGTTGTGCCCTTCTGACATGGTGGTAGGATTGGTTCCTCCCATGGTCAAATGTAAGTGTTGTGCCCTTCTGACATGGTGGTAGGATTGGTTCCTCCAATGGTTAGATGTAATTGTTGTGCCCTTTTGACATATTGGTACGATTGGTTCCTCCTAGTGTTAGATGTAAGTGTTCTTTCCTTCGGACACAATGGTCAGATTGGTTCCTCCCATGGTTATATGTAAGTGTCATTCCCTTCTGACATGGTGGTAGGAGAGGCCTCCCATGGTCAGATGTAAGTGTTGTGCCTTTTTGGAATGGTGGTAGGAGGGGCCTCTCATGGTTAGATGTAAGTGATGTGCCCTTCTAACATGGTGGTAGGATTGGTTTCTCCCATGGTGATATATAAGTGTTGTTCCCTTCTGACATGGTGGTAGGCAGGGCCTCCCATAGTAATATGTAAGTGATGTGTGTTTTTGACATGGTGGTAGGTGGGGCCTCCCATGGTAAGATGTAAGTGTTGTGCCCTTCTGACATGGTGGTAGGATTGGTTCCTCCCATGGTCAAATGTAAGTGTTGTTACCTTTTGACATGGTGGTAGGTGAGGCCTCCAATGGTAAGATATAAGTGCAGTGGCCTACATCTAGTATAAAAAAGGACTGGCTATGCAAAGACCTACATCCAGTATGACAAAGGAATGGATCTATAGAAGTACATCCAGCATGAAAAAGGACTGGCTCTATAATGGCCCACATTTAGTCTGAAAAAGGACTGGCTCTATAGAGACCTACATACAACATGAAAAGTGGTCGGCTCTGTAGAAGTACATCCAGCATGAAAAAGGGTTGGCTCTGTAATGGCCTACATCTAGTATGAAAAAGGACTGGCTCTATAAAGACCTAGATTTAGCATGAAAAATGGTTAGCTATGTAGAAGTACATCTAGCATGAAAAAGGGCTGGCTCTGTAGCAACTTACATCCAGTATGAAAAAGGACTGGCTTTGTAGAGGCCTACAACCAGTATGAAATAGGACTGGCTCTATAGAGGTACATCCAGCATGAAAAAGGGATGGTTTTGTTGATGAAGACCTACATGGAGGCTAGGCCTATGTACAACATGAAGAAGGTTTGTCTTTGTAGAAATTCCTGTGATGAGAAGAATTGAGAGATAGCACCATTTGATCAAGATAGCGAAAGCAGTGATTATGATGATGATCCAATGATGATCTATCTTTGATGATGATCCAATGATGATACAACTTTGATGATGATCTAGTGATGATCCAAATTTGATGATGATCCAGTGATGATCCATCTTTGATGATGATCTAGAGAAGAAGACTTGTGCTGATGAATTGTGTCAAGAGAATACCTTCCTAGCTAAGAGGGAGTGTTGATGTATTTGTAACTTCGAAAAGCTTTCACTAGTACATTTCATATATTGTATTTCATTGTTCCCCGGTGTTCCTATCGGTATAATCATTAATGTAATAAATTCATGTAAAGTCATAGTGATTAACGCTCCTTGTTGATCGGAAGGAAAAGTCCCCAGAATTATGGGGCACTAGGGTTATTACAATCTCCTAGAGAAGTTAGCCCTACTAAGTTATTGTCAAGTCAGAAACTATTATAAATAGAGAGTGAGCCTCTCTATTTGAGACACACACTCACCCAACTATAACACATAGGTGAAAGAGAAGAAGCTCACTCAAGAGAGAGAGAGAGCCGTTGTTGGTGATTATATTTTTGTCTTTGGGTTTTACTGCTGCCCTTGGTGCTCATTCTATCTCCGAGGAAGTTGCAGGCTTTTTCCTTTATGGCTTCCCTGAGGATAAATCTTTGTGCCTATTGTCTCTTGTGATTTATTGTTGTGGATGTTATTCTCTTAGACAAGACCTCATATCATATTGTCTAATTGATAATAAATAAAACAAGGATAACACTCCATCCCTCACTAGACCCAAATTACATTATTGCACCAAGTTTATACACACATCCACATAAAATATTGTTCCTTTACATGTATGATAGGAAAAAAATATTTCTAATTAATTATTATTGTAAATGGTATAACACTTATTTCATATCCTTACCATTAATTATTTATATGGGTTCATTGAACTCTAATGCATTCAATCCCTTTGTCTTTTTCAGGTTTCAAGATCAACTAGTGTTATTTATTTCAAAAGGCCAAATCTCCACAAACATTCTTTGTTTCCTTTTCTTATTCAAAAATAAATTTTGACAACAAATCCATCCATATATGTTAACCATATTAAACTAGAAGACTAGTCTCTAATATTAGGATTAAATGGCTTATGGGAGTATATAAATGTTCAAGAAGCTATTGAGATCATACACAACAATCCATGCAATCTATTATGAATTCCTTGAGAAGATTCATTTAAATATTATAATTCTATAGGATTAACAAAAAACCATGTGTGATAAGTGATATTTTCTTCACCATGTATCCATTATTTTATTGTAAGTTCTAATCCCTACAAGGATTATCCAAACCATTGATAATAGTCTATATCACATGGTTCAACAAACTTCAACTTTGAGGTTTGAAGTTTAACAAACATTTAAAACAATGAAATTCAATGAGGTTTGTTGAACCTTATAGGATAACCTGAAATTAAACCATATTTTGAGCCTTAGCGCAAACTTGAAGCGAATTTAGACCCCGAATGAACCTCATTCAGAACCTGAAGGAAAAATTTAAGAGAAGGGTGAATTTCAATATTTTTAGTTTTATTTTATTTATTTTTCAATTAGTTTTTAAAAACTTTAAAAAGGTATGGTGTTAACAACCTAACCCTATTAGATTAAAAAATCAGATTAAATAAAAGAATTTTTTTTATTATTTACATAGTTGGAAGACCTGGTTTATGTTTTTAGTAATTTTCAATCGGCCTTAAGAAGTGTTGCAACAAATTCCTCTAGTTTTTCCATCATCAATGGTTTTCACCTATTTCAAGTCTAGAAGAATATGATTTTTCCAATAATGGTGACATTGTGATGAGCCTAATCCTAGTGATGATAGAATTCCACTTATTGATGAAGATGTTGATCATAATTCTAGTGCATTTACAACATCAACTCTTGTTTTATAGATTTATGATCTTACATGTAGGGCATAATAATAGAATTTTTTACCATGTTTAAAAACTTTGTCAAACAATTTCAAGTATTATAACTATTTGCATTATGGATTTCCTATTAAATTTTTAAATTTGAAGACAATGGTCTACTTCATTTTGTAATTTCAATTGCATTATGTTTTATGCTTTCAAATTTTAATCATGTTTAATGTTTTTTTTGTTTTTTATGGACCAAGAGTGGTATCCCATGGCATGGAGTGGTATACCTGTTCAGCTCTGATTATTGTTACTAAAGGTGCATCCTTAGTTTGTGTAAAGTAAGAAAGGGTATCCAGGCCTTGAGTTGCTGTGACCTCTGGTGAGGAAACTTTGTCCTAGAAGGTAGCATGGTTTCGTGCAATCCAGATCCCCCACATGTGGATGAGAGGAATATATTTTATGTGGGCTAGTTGGTGGGTGTTGAGCCACGTTTCTAGGCATCTTCCAGCATGGGGCTGTTGGATACATTTACCATCATACACACTCTTTCGATCAAATTGGCCTAGTTAAACCACTATCCTAAGTATATTTGACATTAATTGACATCAGTGGAGCATTAATTGCTATCATCCATTCAAACCCACACCTACATACAATCAAGGAGGCTAACTTAGCCTTCTCCTACAGTCAAGGATGCTAACTGGAGCACTCAGAGGGTGATCTGAGTGACATTAAGGCACCTAATTGCTAACTAGTGGTTATAATCAGTTTAACTAGTAAGTTAAGGAACCTCGAGACATTAAATATATTATTTAATGATTATTTAATATTATTTAATGATATGGAGTCAACAAGGCGCCTCCACCAACTTCTGATGGTCAGTTCAGCTTTAGTTAACTTCATCGGGGTTCATTGAAGAAATGGAGCACTAACACTTGATGGTTGGCTTGCTATGACATGTGTTTGATCTCCTTCAGTTGAGATTCAGTCATTTATTGCACTCTGACTTCAGTTAAGGTTTGGTGAGTCAATTAGGGTTTTGGCCAAGTGGTTAACTGAGTGTGATTGAATGGCTAAGAGTGAGTTAAGCTAGAATCACTCACTGAATTCAAATTGTCTCCTTATGTATTTGAATTCTTCATGGAGTTAAGCCATTGCTCAACATTGGTATTGTAACCATTCATTGTTTATTAAATATACAAAAAGGAAACTAATTCTGGTTCCGATTAACACCATTTCATGAGTATTTTTTTATTATTATTTCATGCGATTGATTCTTAGTTCCTAGATCATGTGCAAGAATTAATATGGTATTAGAGCATATGGCAGGACGAAGATATATCTCTCAAAAACAAGCTTTTTGACAGATTTCTCCATGAAAAGTGAGCAATAGCTCAAAATTCCAACACTGCACCAGAAGCCAAGGCTTACAAATCAATATCCCAAGTAAAGAACTTGTTTATCAAGCTTGCTTGATTGACTATGCTGGGTGTGATGAAATCCTAGAATGTGCAGGCTGTCTGACCTTATTTTTCCCGTTCTGTTTTGATTTTCAGGTTTCTAGAGGTGAAGCATTCACTACAGCATATCTATATGGCATCCTCAGTACCTCTGTTGACTCCATACAATTTCCACACATGGAAAAGTAAAATGGTGATTTAGCTATCTTCCAAAGGACTCTATAGTGTCTCCATGGACACTGAAGTTGAGCCTAGATCCACCATAGAAAAATCAAGATTTTTGAACAAGAAGGATGAAGCCTTCGGTTTCTTGTTCCTCTCTATTTCTGATGACCTTCTCTTCCATCTTACGGATCTGAAGACACCGAAACAAATATGGGACAAATTGGAATCTCTATACGAAAAGCATGATGACTTGAGAGTTTACCAACTCAAAAATGAACTCATGTCTCTCCAACCTTCCAATTTCAAGACTCTTAATGATTTCTTTACAAATTTCAAGCATACTATTTTCCTCTTGAAGCAATGCAAAGTGGAGAAGGAGGATGATCAGCTCATTCTAGCCATCCTCTCCAAACTCTGGGCTGATTATTCAGTTTTTGTTTCTACATTCCGTGTGGGGAATCTCACAACCCCTGGATGGAGGATGCCTACACTTAATGCCTTCATTGAGTCCCTAACTAATGAACATGACAAGCTTGTCTAGATGGGGATCATTTGATCTTCCCATGATTAAGCCCTCCATGTCTCAGGGCCCAAATATATGAATGGTAAAGGAAAGCAGCAGAAAAACTAGAAAACTAAATTTGATGCTCCGAAGCCTAGAGTTGAAAATCAGCAGCATGATGAATCTTCCGGCTCAAGGAAGAACAAAGGAAAAGGGTACAATTGAAAATAAAAAGTCAGGTGTTCTTACTGCGGGAAGGGTTTTCACCCTGAGCATGCCTGCATGAAGAAAAGTCTTGATGAAGCAATCAATCTTCCGGAGAGCTTTCGGAGGAGAGATCACCAAGATCGAGAACCACGGCATGAGAAAGGTCATGCCATCATGGCAAGCACTTCAAAGTCCAAAGCACTGCTGATTGACAGTGGAGCTTCGAATGACATGATGGCTGAAAAAGACTACTCTTCATCCTTGGAGACCAGCAAATCCATCCCCATCCAGATGGGAGATGACTCCACCATCATTTCCAAAGGACAAGGTACTGTAGATCTAGAAAATGGTTTTTTATCTAAAGTTTTGTATGTACCATCTCTAGCAGCAAATATCCTTAGTGTCTATCAGATGAAACATATAGGAATTCCTAAGAGAGTCTCTTTCAGCTCAAATTATGTTGAGATAACAGAAATTGCATCTGGGAAACTCATTGCAAAAGGCCTTGCAAATCATCATGCAAAAGCCTATGAGTTCTCACACTTTGTTGCTGATACAAAGCCCACCTCTCTGCTAACTCATGGAAATGAGGTTAGTAGTCTATGGCATGAGAGGTTTGGCCATATTAATTTCAAATATTTGCAGCAATTATAGAAAAAATCCATGTTTGAAGGCCTCTTGGTCATCAAGGCAACCATGGGAGTCTGCAAGGGCTATGTGATTGGAAAACACCCTGACCACAAGTTCGATCGGGAGAAGGCAAACTGAGCTACAAGCATATTGGGGCTGATACATTCTGATATCAGTGGTCCAATTCCTATCACATCCATGAATGGATAAAGGTACCTCCTTACTTTTATTGATGATTTTTCAAGGTATACATGGGTTTTCTTTCTCAAAAAGAAATCAGAAGTATGTGAAAAAGTTTCTTAATTGAAGGCCTTGATCGAAAATGCCTCTGGGATTAAGATCAAGATATTGAGATCTGATAATGGAGGGGAGTATATCAGTAATGAACTGCTGTAAATTTTCTCCCAAAGTGGTATTTAGGTCCAACATTCAATTCCCTACACTCCCTAGCAGAACAGAGTAGTGGAAAGGAAGAACCGGTCTCTCAAAGAGATGACCAACTGTATGTTGGAGTCAAAGAATCTTGGTGCAAATTCGTGGGATGAAGCCATGCATGATATAGCATACATTCAGAACAAGGTGCCACATTCATCAGTGAAATTAAATACTCCTTTTGAAGCATACTTTGGACACAAGCCAGATGTGTCGAACCTACGGGTGTTTGGTTCCACTGCGTGGGCCCAGATTCCGCTTGATAAAAGAAGGGCTTTGCAACCGCAGAGAATAGAATGTTTGTTTATTGGGAATCATGATGAATATAAATTATTAAAGCTACTGGATATCAATACCAAACATATCACCATTGAGAGAAGTGTCAAGTTCGATGAGCCGCTTCAAGAGGTGGAACTAGTGAAGGAGAAAACTGTTGAATTTCCTTCCTATTCCACTGAATATTTGGATGATGAAATTGGAGGCGATGACCCTGATTTGGATCCTATGATTTATACAATAAGTGTGCAGAAATCATAAGATATTGAATCATAACCTGAAGTGCAAAATCATCTTCCTACATGGGCCCAAAAGACACTCTCCTCTGCAGGAGATAACATTGGAAATCCGGATTATCCAAGGAGAACCCGGTCTGATTTCCAAAGAGCAGGTATTGTGCTCTCTTGTTATGATAATTTTCTATCTAAAAATTTCTATTTTATGATTATTTCATATCCAAAATCCTACTACCATGCTCGGAATGATCCGATATGGCAATTTCCCATGGATGAAGAAATGAATTCTCTTCAGAAAAACACTACTTGGGAGCTAGTTTCTCTTCCTCCGGGAAGGAAATTGGTTCAATGAAAGTGGGTGTTTTGGAAAAATGTTGCTGATGATGGAAGCACCTAAAAATATAAGGCAAGTCTGGTATAAAAAAATTTCTCTCGGGTCCAAGGAGTGGACTACCATGAGACCTTTGCACCAGTTGCCAAAATGGACTCCATCCGTCTTGTTTTGGCTATTTCCGCATCCAAGCACTGGGAGGTGCATCACATGGATGTTAAGTCAGAATTTATGCATGGATATATTCATGAGGAGATATACATGAATCACCCTAAGGGCTACATCACTGATCCATATTTTTTTTGCAAGCTAAAGAAGTCACTATACGGGTTAAAACAGGCCCTAAGAGAGTGGTATTCCAAGATGGATGCCTTCCTTCTCTTGTAAAAATTTCAGAG
Organism: Pseudotsuga menziesii; assembly: GCA_001517045.1. Lineage (NCBI taxonomy): Eukaryota > Viridiplantae > Streptophyta > Pinopsida > Pinales > Pinaceae > Pseudotsuga > Pseudotsuga menziesii. The sequence continues at coordinate 6,621 of LPNX010355692.1, read as the reverse complement.
ATGCAGATCAGATCCAAATGTGTATTTACAGAAGAATTATGGTCATATAATTATCATTGTTTTATATTTTGATGACTTACTGATCACAGGTAGCACAATTGCCTCCATTTCAGCCATCAAAACTGCTCTCCACAATGCCTTTGAAATGAGTGATTTGGGGCTTCTAAAACAATTTTTGGGGCTCGAAATCGAGCAAAATGATGATGGGATTATGGTAATTCATTAAAAATAAATTTCATACCTGTTATTAAAGTTTAACATGGCTGAATTTAGTCCTGCACCATTCCATTTCCTTTCAGGGATCAGCCTTGAAGAAGGAAAACACAAACCTTCCATGGACTGCACTATCTATCGACAGCTGATTGGTAGCTTGTTGTATTGACACATTATAGGCCTTATATTTGTTATGATGTGAATCCTGTATCAATATACATGCAGCATACTCATGATATTCATTGGAAATCATCCAAGAGGATCCTCCAGTACATTCAAAGAACCAGGACTTATGACATTCACTATGCTGCAGACTCCGAGCTAGAACTGGTTGGATACATAGATTCTGATTGGGTGGGTGATTCTATTGATCAGAATTCAACTTCTGTATATGTATTAATGTTTGGTGGTGGCCCTATTTTCTTGTCAAGCAAAATTCAGGCTGCCATAACACTATCTTCAGCAGAGGCCGAGTATCGAGGAGCGGTGAATGCTTGCATCCAAGCAGTTTGGTTGCACGGCATTCTTTCAGAGTTTGATATTGGTAGTAATTTGTCCACTATCCTCTTTTGTGACAACCAGAGTTCTATTAAAATATCCATGGATCCATCTACCAGGCAGAGGACCAAGCATGTAGAGATTCACATGCACTACATCAGGGATCTAGTGCATGACAGGACCATCATTTTGCAATACTTCCCGACTGATGAGAAGATTGCAGACATATTCACCAAGATATTTTCAAAAAATAATTTCACTTACCTCTGTTCACTATTGGGGGTGAGTTCATCAGGGTGATCCAAACTACTTTCAGTGTTGAGCTTGAGGGGTCACAGTACATAGCCTCCATGGATTAGAAATTCTACCCTTACTAGCTTCATCATCAGCTACTAGCAATTCAAGAAGACTGCTGAAACATTTATGTTTTCATAGTAGGCATTACCAATGATTTATAATAAGCTTGTAATGAGCTTGGTTCTGCTGTAGTTACCCCAATTTAATTGGTTTATTTGTTACTATGATGTCCCTATGATTTCTAATTGTACTATCAGAAATCACAAATAGGATTTAAGAAAACAAGTAACAATGGCATTTTATCACAGTAACAATGAGCATTTACTGATAAAATACCATTGTGGTTGCCCAAGGTTTATGCATAACACACTTCTGTTGTGGTTGAAATGAAAGTAGGTGGTTTTCAAAACTCGAATTTACCATTGTAACATTGATTCTAGCGGCCATATTTGCTTGGAAATTTTGAAGGATAATTGGAGTCCTACCTTGACAATATCTAAAGGAACTGCAACCACTATGACCACATAGCTCCAAAGCTCATGCTCCTCCAAAAGCATCTGTCTGCACCCAAAACCTCCAAGGCGTGAAGTTGGACAGACATTCTAACTTGTCTGCAAACCTAAGACCGACAGATGTAATCATGTTGCCCTGGAAAACACTCAACTCACAAAACAAATAAGCTTCCTAAAACAGCCTCACAAGGCCTAAAACACTACAATCTCCGGATAAAAACTAGGGCATCTACACCACACAACCTCTCACAAGAAACTGAAAAACCACTTCTCCATAGCACAAAAAATGAATGAATGAACCCACCTTGCTTGTATTTTATATACTAAGAAGCTAGGGAAGGTACACAAAATCCCGTCCCGGTGGGTGCCCAAATTCGAAAAGCAAAACTCTAAAATTTCCTTAAGATGGCTATGTTTATTTCGTGCTACAATACAATGACAACGCAAAAGTAATAAATTGTTTTTACCCATTTTTGGGTTCACTTAAGTTCACCTACTTCCATTATATTAGATATATATAGTGTATTTTAATAACCTTTTTTGTACTATTAAAATGTAGGGATTACTTTGCATTCTCATGAGCTTTCTTCTCTTGCCAAGCACCATATAATATCCTTGGAGTTTAGTGGCATTTTACAGGTTGCAAGGATATATTAAGAGGCCATGCATCTTATTCCTATCTTTCCCAAGCACCATTCATCATCTAGGGCAAGAACAAATGTGTGTATGAGTATTGTTGGTGTTATGGAGGCTTTTCTGGAAGCCTATTTCACCATATTTTAACCACTGTACATAATTTACATAACTTAACTTTTCCCCTGCATACAAACCACGAACTAATCGTGATGCTGTGATGAATTCATTCCTTGATGATTGTTAAGTTCAGACCATTGTGGTTGCCCAAGGTTTATGCATAAGTTCAAACCAGTCGTCTAGATAGGAAACATATGGAAAAGAATCTTAATCTCCTCCACTTGGGTCACAGTACATAGCCTCCATGGATTAGAAATGCTACCCTTACTAGCTTCATCATCAGTTACTAGCAATTCAAGAAGACTGCTGAAACATTTATGTTTTCATAGTAGGCATTACCAATGATTTATAATAAGCTTGTAATGAGCTTGCTTCTGCTGTATTTACCCCAATTTAATTGGTTTATTTGTTACTCTGATGTCCCTATGATTTCTAATTGTACTATCAGAAATCACAAATAGGATTTAAGAAAACAAGTAACAATGGCATTTTATCACAGTAACAATGAGCATTTACTGATAAAATACCATTGTGGTTTCCCAAGGTTTATGCATAACACACTTCTGTTGTGGTTGAAATGAATGTAGGTGGTTTTCAAAACTCGAATTTACCATTGTAACATTGATTCTAGCGGCCAGATTTGCTTGGACATTTTGAAGGATAATTGGAGTCCTGCCTTGACAATATCTAAAGTGTTGCTATCTATTAGTTCCCTCTTGATTGATGCCAAACCATATAAATTATCTATCCCAACTAAAATGTTGGTTCTCTTGCTTCAGTTGTTCTAATGTGCAATAACTTTTACATTACTTAGTATAGTTTTTAAAATTTACTTGGATAACAGACAATGTGAATGGAGTGTTCATTTAAATTTCAATGTTTGAGCAGATGATCCACTTGTCCGAAGCATTGCTCGTCAATATATGAATGATCAAGAAGAACATGACATAATATCTACTGAGTGGACAAAATGATATGTAGCATAAGAACTTCCATTGGGGTTATCCTTGGAAGCACTGTAACTATATGATGTTATGCCTCTTTTATTTTTTGTTATATATCAATATGTAAATTATAACAGCTTATATTCTTAAACCTAATTTCTTGAGGTTAGTTTTGCTTATACAAATGTTGTATTGAACAAGTGATGAATCATGACACCTATGTAATTACGTGATAGAATTTTATGCTATTGCAGAAATACTTAATTACCATCTAATTCTTCAGAACTAAGAAGCTGGAAAACTCTGCTCTCAGAATTTCCCCCTATTAAGTATTGGAGAGAGAGAGAGAGAGAGAGAGTATATTTAAAAGGTAAATTATAATATTTTTTTCCTGTGGGAAATGCATACCCTTTACATTACTGCTATTAAACAGGATAGACTGGATTCATGATTTATCTGATATGCTCCTTACACTTTGAAATACTTCCACTCAAATCTTGAACATTTCTGAAAAAACTGGTTTGGACATGCATCTGAAATGGTCATGGAGCGGTTATTGTCTTGTTGCTACATCTTTGTGGAGTGGTTATTGTTCTTGATTTCCTGCTTCATTGTCTTGTCTCATTATATATTTTTTGCAGTATAATGTGTTGTTGTACTAATTTTATATCGTTTTTCTCATGCAGGCTTCACTTATGGTTTCTATATAGATTTGGAATTTCAATTATGGAATATCTACTAAGATGTCAAACATAGATCATGGAAATAAAAATAAAACATCAAGACAAAAGGATGTAACATCATATTTTCGAAAGCCTTAATCCAATAATTCGCATTCTATTCATTCTTCAAGCTCTCTTAAGCAAGGTATCAGTGACAGAGATGTCAACTCTTTTGAGAATGCATCTCCAACCCATACAATGGATGGTAGAATACATTCTTCTAGTGATCAAAGTGAGACAAATGCACTTTCATCAGAAATCAATAATTCAAATATTGAAAATTTTTCCTTGGAAGGTGACAAAGTCCATTCACGGAAAAGAAAAAAAGGCCAGTGGGACATAGGGAGACAATTCCAGTCAAATTGGGTCTCAAAATTTCCATATATTGAACCGATACCTCCAGAAAACGAGAATGAGACCTCAGGAGAGGTTAAATGCAGTTCATGTAGTTGGAATCTTGGTAGGACAGTGAGATTGCAGATGAAGATAGACACGATAGAGAAGCATTATGGGAAGTTGTATGATAAGGAGGTTGTAAATGGTGAGGTGAAAAATATTGTTAGATGGAAATCTGCTGACCAGTGTCGACATAAACAATACGAAATTGAATATAATAAATTCTTATCAAATAGGAGAAAACTTGAGGAAAGTGGTGGAACCATCACATCTCAATTTGGAAAGATGATGGAAGCAAATTTGTTATCGAAGACGTTGCAATTAAGCACTGTATTTTACATATTATCCAATGGTCGTCCTATGATAGATTATACAAAAATGTCAGAATATGTATCTTTTATTAACGCACCAAATTATTCATCTTCCCACTGGTCTATGACAAGTGGTTGGGAATGGGCACAATATCTAGCACAAGTAGAGAAGGAGGATATGAAAGAAAAGATTTCAAGTGCTACATTTTTGTCACTGTCTTTGGATGAGGTTACAGCTATTGATAATACTTCATGGATTTGCATGAGCATTTATATGGTCAATGATCATATCAGACATTCCTATCTACTTGGAATTCATAAAATGAGCAACAGTTCTATAGCAGAAAACATTTATGAACTTGTTATTAAGAGTTTGAAAAAAATTGGTGGTATGGATGGTTTAATGATTGCAAAAAAGTTGGTATGTGTTGGAGCAGATGGAGCAGCAGTAATGCAGGGTCAAAGGAATGGCCTTTGTGTCAGGCTACAACTCTCAGTTGCTCCGTATATGCTTGGTATTCATTGTATGGCTCATAGGATGAATCTTGCATTTAAAATAGTGAGCAAATTTCCATTGGTTTCAAATGTTGAATATCTTGTATGTGAGGTTCATGCATACTTTTGTCGAAGTCCCAAGCGATTCTTTGAGTTTCAAAAATTTGCTGAAGGTGTTACAGATGGAAAAAAACTACTAAAAGATGTTGATACAAGATGGATTTCACTAAAAGGTCCAGCTCAAAGACTATTCTATGAGTATGCATCCTTGGTAGGGGTGATGTATGAACATCGCTCAAGTGTAGAGAAAGCTAAAACTCTTCTCTTTGAACCAACAAATATAGAGACATTATTAACACTGGCTCGAATTCTTCCTATGCTTCATGGAATGAATAACCTTGTGAAGTTGTCTCAGAGTCGCACGATGTATATTGCAGAATACACAAGTGCAAGAAAAATAACATGCCTTGCATTAGATAATTTGTATTTGAGGTCAGGGTCTTTTATAGGTATAGCATTTACAAGTTGGACTAAGATCATCAATATAGAAAACAATGAAATTTTTTTGAAGTTCGATGAAAAAGGGATGCTATGAATGGCAGTGCGTGGGCATATGATTCCCGTTTATTATAATGAGAAGATAGGAAGAACCACCAAAGAGAGCCATGTGTCAAGAGAAATATTTGACAATATTGTGACTTCAGTGAGATGCAACTTGATAGAAATTGAAAAATCACTATCAACAGAGATAAGGGATCGATTTCCTCAAGATGAATTGTTGGAGGCCATGCCTGTGGTATACCCTCAATATTGGAACAATTGTCAACATGATACAACTTTAAAGGACGACTTTACAAAGAAATTGAAGATTTTGATCAGCCATTTTTGCTGAGAGGCTCAGATAGAAGGAGAACAGATTCCTGGTATTTTGGATTGAAAGAAAATGGTAGATCAAGCCCAATGCTTTGCTGAAACAATGTGGATGCAATTTAGTGAGTTGGATAATCCTCTAGAATATGGTGCGATTACAAGATTATGGACTAAAATCAGTGGTAGCCAATTCCTACTGCAAAGTATGTCAAAATATTTCAAATTAGTGGATTTATGTCAAACCATGATTTTGGGATCAGTGGAGGATGAAAGAATGTTTAGTGCACTGTCATTCTTGAAGTCGAGGTTGAGGAACAGGCTTGATAAAAATGTGGAAACATGCTTAAGATTATATGTAACAAAGTATGATGTTCATAATTTTCCATATGAAAGAGCACTAACTCTTTGGAGATTAGAGCGTGAAAGAAGGGGAACAAATTTATCTAATGAACCTAACACGGAACATAATGTTTTGGAGGATCATAATGATGGTTCATATAAAGAAGATTATGTGCAGAATGTCAAAAATGAGGACCAAAACCAAGGTTGTCGTTGGCAAATTGATTTAGATTGAATATGATCCAATATACATGAGGGACACTTGAGTCTA
>LPNX010355687.1:630361-675646 GCA_001517045.1 Pseudotsuga menziesii | reverse complement strand
GATGTATATCAAAAAAGAGTTGTGATTTCATTAGAACGATTGTCAACTGCTGACAGGCAAGGATGCCTTAAATTTTATGACCGTCTCCAAAATTTTACATTTGTATATTTTTTTTAAAACCAGTTCTATCCGTCGGATAAGCGACGGTTTTACATGTCGGATAACCGGCGGCTATGGCCTGCTAGTGTCGGATCCGCGACGGATTACATTTGTATTTTTTTTTAAAAACAGTTGTCTCCGTCGGATAAGCGACGGGTATGGCCTGCTTCTGTCGGATAAGCGACGGCTTTAAATGTCGGTTTAGCGACGGAAATGGCCTGCAGCTGTCGGTTAAGCGACGGTTTTCACTGTCCCGTAAGTGTCGGATACCCGACGGTGTAAAATTAACCGACGGTAACCTAGGTGTCGCTTACTCGATGGATTAAAGCGATGTCGGATAACCGACGGCAAGTTTCCGACGCTTAAAAAAATATCAAAGTGTCGTACATGCGACAGGGAAGTGTCGGAAATTCGACACTAAGGCCGTCGGATTTTTGGTCGAAATGTAGTAGTGCATGAATCTTGTAGTTTGACTATGAAAACCATGTTACTGACAAGTTGGCATATGGAATAAATCATTTTCATAGTATCCTCATACATACCATCGTCTTGATCATAAGTGTCCATGGTATCAGGAAAAAGGGTATTGGATCGATCCTTAATGGGTTCACGTCATGGAGTCTCCAGGTGAAATAACAATTCTTTTCACAATAAGATATGTCGTTGGGGAAGTAAAAATTGCGAGAGAGAAATAAGTGATTGGAATAATCATGCAAGGTAAAACAAAATCACTGCATTTAAGTCTGGATGCGATATGATTCAGAAGATAAATGTGAGGTACTACTCACTCACACCAAAGGAAAGCCTCTACCTCCTCGAAAATGTCACCAAAAATGTTTCCAAAGAGAACAAGAGTAGAGCTTAAGGATAAATGTCGAACCAAGGTAGGCTTCTACCTTTCCCGATAATGGTTCCAAAAATGTTATCACGAATTTGGTAGTTGCCCCGTAAAGTGATCCTATTTAGGATGAAAAAGGAGAAATACAACTAAATTCGTGATCTACAATATCCAATACCTATGAAAGATCTCAGTTATCACGTCTGTCAAGGATAACAAAAAATTAGACTCAATGAAATTACTTAAGCCTAGATGGCATCCCAATAACCAAGATAACCCTAAAAATAAGGAATACAAGTGGATAACCTAGGGAAACTTGATTAAATCTCTTAGTAGGATAGTTAATTAGAGTTTTGCACAATTACTAAGAGAAGACGATTGTCAATGTGAAAAACCCTAATTTTACCCTAGGGTTTTAAGCATGAAAAATTGGTTCTAAGGGTAAATGGTGAAATTAAGAAAAATTAGACACTCAAATTGATTGCTAGGTGTAAGACTAGAGAATTGGAGGTGAAACTAGCAATACACAATTTGTGGAATTGAAGATACCTACTTCTCCCAAGGAGGGAATCTTCCCCTAAAAGGTAGACCAGTGTGTTGGATGGGTTTTAAGTTTCATAAGCCACTGCAAATTATAACCTATTAAATTAATAGATGAGGGTTTTAAATGAGGGTTTCGCTAAAGAATATTTTAAACTAATGGAATAGAAATTTTAAACAAGAAATTATGAGTAAATATTACCTGGAAAATATTGTATATTCCTTGAAAATGACAATTTATCTTGTATGAATAAATTTGAAGCGATTTTGACGAAGTACCAAGTGGAAACAATTCACCCAAGTGAGGTAGTGCGCCTCTCTTCCCTGCATAGTCAAACTACTAGAAGTGAGATTTGCTACACATGAAAAAGACACTGGAGATGCAAGAAAATCCGAGTGCATTTCAAATATCAAAGATACTATTGAAAACCCCCTTGATTATGAAAAACATCTTCAAGAGAAACGAGTTAGGATATCCACAAAACTCCTTCCTGCATGCAAAACACTATCTTGCAAAAATATTTGATACCCCAGAAAAATATTTCAAATGCTAAGAAAGATAAAATTTCCAATAATAGAAAAGAACATCCCACCAATAAGATCCAATCATTTATGTAAAAATCTCTTTATTAAAATATCCAAAGCCAAGAGTACATAATTTGTTGATGGGATACAATGGGGGGATCACAACTCTTAAATAAATTGAGAGTGTGTCCACTTTTCAAATAAATTTCATCCAACGGTTGAGATGATAACGTCATCTATGGTGGGGATATTTTAATTTTGTTCTACATACATGGATCAACATGAACAAGTCAAGGGGGCACATTTTTTCCCAATAACACCTTCTTAAGGAATAAACACATCATAATGTAAAGATATAATATGATAATACATGGTGGGGTCAACTTAGTGGCTCAATTAATCCTAGGACCTAATACAACATCATAATATAAGATATATCAATGAAATACATCATATGTCCAAGGTGAGGGGTGCCCCATTGATCCGGTGGATTATTCATCTTCAATAATTTACACTGATCCAATATGGTACAATGGTTATTAATCATATGTTTTTAACTCATATGCTAAACATAGTGTGAGGACTAAGCTTGGCGGTTAAGATGTGAACAGCCCGCGTAGTTATGGGTTGAGCGGTTATCACATGGGCCTTGTGGTTATCGCATGGGCCACGCAGTTATCGCATGGCGCGCAGTTATCACAGGGTGCGCACTTATCACATGAGCCGTGCAGTATCGCATGGTGCACAGTTATAGCATGGACCGCGCAGTTGTAACATGCTCGCGCAGTTAGTTGGCTTGCGCACCGTCAAGTGGAACCTCGAATGGTTCGTGAAAAGCCCGCGCGGTCACGGTTGCTGCAACACATATATCGCGGATGCTGCGACAGTTGTGGAGTAGTGGTGACATCAAACAATTACATGGTTTGCATTTGGTGCACAGTTTAGTATGGTGCAACACCTGTGCATGACGGTCATTGCCACGTGTTGTGAGTCAACATGTGTGTGGAGTTAGTTGCAACGGTTTGGGGATATGGAATGTCGTGGTAACATAACGCTTGTGCAGCGATTTGGCGGGATTGCATGGTTCAGTTTTAGTTTATGGTTGTAACGATAATGAAGGAGATGACAGCTGTGATGGTAAAACGAGTCGAACCGTTACTTACTCGGGGAGTGAACGCTCATATAAACGCGATTCTGGCCACATTGAGAGGAGGAGGTTTTTTTTAGAGCACAGAGCATCTTGTTTCTGTTAGATGCTGTTTTTGTAGAAGTCGACATTCTCTGTTATACTTTAGTTTTCTTTGCCTTTTGAAGGCTAATTGTAATTTCCAGAAGAGAGGTCTTAAAGACTTTGTACAACATTCTGTTTACGGTTTCTGAAGTTGATTCTAGAACCATTTTTGTACCATTTTTAAGATATTAATTGGATCGGTACCCATTGGAGAGGGACCCAGAGACGTAGCCCAGTGAAGGGGGTGAACTCTGTTATCAACTTCTATTTGTGACTCTCTGATTCTGTGTTTCTTTTTTTTGTTGTTGTCATTTTGGTTTCTCATTTCTGTCTCAGTTTGCTGATTTATTACTGTTTTAAGCATTCAATTGATGTTAATGCTATTCCAGGAATTAAGTAAACTGATTAAACGCATTCTTTATAAACTTTTAATGCACACAAGTTGAGATCCGACGGATCATATTATGGTATCAGAGCAGGTTAACTGCTTGTGCAAGTTTGTGAATGCTTACTAGGTCTAGGTTAAATCTTGGTAAAGGATAATTAATTGAAGGAGATCCTAAGATTGGCTCAAGGAGAAAATTCTCAAGAACCATGTCTTCTCCACGAGGGGAAGAAGAAGGACATACAGAATGGGAAAAACCTGTTATTTCTGAAACCGATTTTTTGGAGGCTTTTATCAGCATGAAAGCCATGATGGAAATTCTACTCGATGAGCGAGCAGAAAGGAAGAAGAAAGAAGAAGGATCTTCATCCAAAGATGCAGAAGTGAAGAAGGAAGAAAAGGGTAAAGGAGTAGGAGGTGATGGCGATCCCCCTGATACTAATCAAACTTTCTCTTCTTCTCATACTGCAAGTCCTAATATGCCTTATTTCAAATTGGATGTGAAATTTGAATTACCAATTTATAATGGAGATTTAGATGCTGAAAAGTTAAACAATTGGATCAAGAAGCTTGAAGTATATTGCAGGGTGCAGGGCATTAATGATGACCCTTCCAGGATTCAATTGGCCACTTTGAGAATGAGTGGGATGGCTCTTACTTGGTGGGAGAGCAAGATTCAGCAATATCTTCGAAAGAATGGTAAAATTATTTCAGTTTGGAATGAATTCATTGAAGTATTAAGAAAGCAATTTTATCCTTTAGGTCACATGCAGCAATTAACCATGAGATGGAAAATGTTTATACAAGCTAAAGGACAAAGCATTCAAGATTATACTCATGAATTCAGAAAGAGGACTATTGCATTGAATGTTTCATTAGATACACAGGAAACTCTTCTTAAGTACATTGGTGGCATGCATTCTTATTTGAAACATACTTTGTTGATGTTTAACCTCAGTAATTTGGATGATGTATGTGTTCAAGCTACACATTTAGAAGCTAGGGGTAAGCATGCTAATGATACTTCTGTAAAGAAATCCTTTAAATTTGACAGCAAGTCGAAAGGTAAAGATACGGGGAAAAAGAAGATGGCTACTGTTAAAAAAGAGGGTGAAATGCCTACATGTTCGCATTGTCAGAAGGGACATGATGTCTCTAAGTGTTGGAAACTTCATCCAGAGTTAAGGCCAAAGAAGTACGGAGGAAACAAAGATAAAGGCAAAGCAAAAGCTACTGCAGCAGTTATTCAATACTTGGGATCCGACTCAGGTGACGAAACAAAGGTTACAACTATCGGCATCCAGGGTAGGAATAAAGGTATCTCACTTCCCATTGATGCAAAATCAAGTTCTAGTGCAAGTACAAATCTGCCATCTACTTCTAAGCAAAATGATAAAAATAGAAGTGCACTGTTTCATGTTCGTGTCATTGCAAATCACACAAAGAATGATACATTGTTTGATAGTGGTTCACAAGTAAATCTGATATCAGAAGAAGTGGTTAAGAAATTGCATTTAATTACTATGCCTCATGAGAAACCCTATCCTCTTGGTTGGGTTACAAATGATACACAATTGCAAGTTACAAAGAAATGTGTTTTGAAATTTGCAATCACTTAAAAGTTCATGGATGAGGTAGAACTAGATGTAGTACCACTTGACATTTGTGGAATTGTACTTGGGAGTCCATATTTGTATGACCGGAAAGAAGTCTTTTATAGAGAGCAGAATAAGTATCATCTTTTTAAAGATGGTGTGGAATATATTGTACGAGCACATAAGACAAAAACAAACCTAGCAATAGTTTCTGCAGGACAAATGAAAAGGCTGGTAAATGCTAGTAAGAATTTTGTGTTAATGATGGTTAAGGTGAAAAATGATGAGATCTCTAAATATTTTGAAGAGTGTGACCCTAAGCAGAAATCTGAACTGATTGAAATCATTTCTGAGTATGATAATTTGTTTCAAGATCTGAAAGGGTTACCACCAAAGAGAGAGATTCAGCATGAGATACATTTGCAGCAGGATGTGCCACTCCCGAACATAGCTATGTACCGGATGTCTGTAATGCAGAATGAGGAAATCAAGAAGCGGGTTTAGGAGCTGATTGAGAAGGGGGTCATTCGGCCCATCACTTCTCCTTGTGGCTCTCCTATAGTCTTGGTTCCGAAGAAGGATGGGTCTTGGAGGATGTGCATCGACTATAGGGCCCTTAACAAAATAACCATTAAAAATAGGTATCCTCTTCCTCGTATTGATGATTTGCTTGATTAGTTGAAACATGCAACTTACTTTACAAAATTGGATCTGCGTAGTGGGTATCATCAAATCCGTGTTGCTGAAAATGATTCCTGGAAAACAACGTTTAAAACAAAACAGGGTTTGTATGAATGGCTTGTGATGCCTTTCGGGCTCTGTAATGCACCTACTACTTTCATGCGGGTCATGAATGATGTCTTTCGTCCATTCATTGATGATTTTGTAATTGTATATCTGGATGATATCCTAGTGTTTAGCAAAACCTGGGAAGAGCATATTGTACATGTGAAGAAAGTTTTAGATGTACTGAGGAAGGAGAAGCTTTATGTAAAAATGTCTAAATGTGAGTTTGCTGAAACTTCTTTAGTATATCTAGGCCATATTATTGGTGGAGGCCACCTGCGAGTGGACCCAGCCAAGGTTGCTGTAATTGTAAATTGGCCACGGCCTAGCATCTTTACTGAAATCAGAAGTTTTCTGGGTGCGGTTCAGTATTGGAGGAAATTCATTTCTGGGTTTTCTTCCATTGCTGCTCCATTACATGCGTTGACAAGCGTTAAAGAAATTTTCTAGTGGGGAGGCAAGCTTCAGAGAGCCTTCGACACTTTGAAGGAAAGGATTAGCACAGCACCAGTTCTAACGTTTCCAGATTTGTAGCAGCCATTTGAGATCGAAACCGATGCCAGCGGGTTTGCCATGGGAGCCGTTTTGATGCAAGGGAGGAAGCCAGTCCGTTACCATTCATAAACATTCTCTACTGCGGTAAGTAACTATCCGACCTATGATAAAGAGTTGTATGCTTTAGTACAGAGTGTGAAGAAGTGGAAACATTATATCATGGGAAAAGAAACAATCATACATAATGATCATCAGCCACTTCAATATTTGCAATCTCAAACTAAAGTACAACAAGGTAGGCATTTAAGATGGATGGGGTTCTTGCAACAGTTTCATCTCGTAATTAAATACAAAAAGGGAGTTCATAATAAAGTAGCAGACATGTTGTCAAGGCCACCTATGAATGCTTCAATCATTCTTCAAAACAGTTCATTAACACATGAAAGTTACATTGAACAGTATGCAGAAGATAAAGATTTTAAGAAAGTATATGCTTCACTAATACATGGTAAACAGGAAGAGAACTATTATGTGCATAATCAACTCCTGTATCATCTCGGTAAACTCTGTACACCAGAGAAAGAGAGAGTGCATGTGATCCGAGAAGCACATAGTTCATTGATTGCAGGACATTTTGGTGTAAGTAAAACGTTGACAATATTGCAGAATCACTGTTATTGGCCTCAGATGCAAGAAACTGTAGCTAAATATATACGAGGATGTGTTATGTGTGCAACGAGTAAGCCTAGAAATAGGAAATTGGGTTTGTACACACCTCTTCCAGTTTCTTCTCATCCCTGGGAAATCATTTCTATGGACTTTGTAGGAGGACTACCTATGTCTAGAAAGGGGCATGATTACCTATATGTTGTTGTGGATAGATTCAACAAAATGTGTATCTTAATGCCATGTAACAAACATATCGCTGTTGAACAAACAACTCATCTATTCTTTCAGAATGTTTGGGTACATTTTGGGCTACCCATGTCTATTGTATCTGATCGAGATTCCCGGTTCTTGGGAGAATTCTGGTCAACGTTATGGGAGCTTATGGATACTAAACTTAAGAAAAGTATAGCTTTTCATCCACAGACCGATGGGCAAACAATGGTAGTAAAAAGAACAGTGGTTTATCTACTCAGAGGATATTGTAGTAAACATCCTAAACTTTGGGATGAGCAGTTGTAGTATATACAACATGCTTACAATCATGCAGTTCATTCTTCCACGAAAAGATCTCCTTTTGAAACTTGTTTTGGTTATCTGCCAAAAACACCGATGGACTTTTCTTTTGGCAAAGATGTAGTGGATGGACATCATGATGCAGATAAATCTCTAAGATTCATTCAGAGAATCCAAGCGGTGCAGCAGGCAGTTCAAGAACAGTTGGAGAAAAGCCAGACAAAGTACAAAGCTAGGCATGGCAAGCATCGAGTTGATCATCAATTTCAGGTTGGTGACAGAGTTTGGTTACATATCACCAAAGAAAGAATGAAAGGTGAAGGAAAAAATCTTAAGCCTATCAGGTATGGTCCTTTTGAGATCTTGGAAAAGATCGGTACTAATGCTTTTCGCTTGAATTTACCTCCATACATGCAAATTTATTCAGTTATCAATGTTGAGAATCTTAAACTGTATGGGCCTCCTATGATCATGGATGAGGAAACTAACATACAGATTCCTTCAGTTGATGATATGGTACCTGAATACATGAAAGAGTTGCAGGATGATGTTATTCTTGACAGAAATGTAAGGACTTCATGAAGGGGGAATGCTGAGTACCTTCGAGTGGGGCTTAAAGGCATGCATCCTAGCAAAGCAAGATGGATGGAGATTGGAAAAGTGAGGGAGCTGTACCCTCACTTACTTGCAGAATGATTCAGGATTTTGGAGGTCCAAAAGCTCTCCAATGGGGAGGAATGATCCGGTGGATTATTCATCTTCAATAATTTACACTGATCCAATATGGTACAATGGTTATTAATCATATATTTTTAACTCATATGCTAAACATAGTGCGAGGACTAAGCTTGGCGGTTAAGATGTGAACAGCCCGCGCAGTTATGGGCTGTGCGGTTATCACATGGGCCACGCGGTTATCGCATGGGCCGCGCAGTTATCGCATGGCGCGCAGTTATCGGATGGCGCGTAGTTATCGCATGGTGCGCAGTTATCGCATGGTGTGCAGTTATTGCAGGGTGCGCACTTATCGCATGAGCCGCGCAGTATCGCATGGTGCGCAGTTATAGCATGGGCCGCACAGTTGTAACATGCTCGCGCAGTTAGTTGGCTTGCGCACGGTCAAGTGGAACCTTGAATGGTTCGTGAAAAGCCCGCATGGTCACGGTTGCTGCGACACATATATCGCAGATGCTGCGACAGTTGTGGAGTAGTGGTGACATCAAATGGTTACGCAGTTTGCATTTGGTGCACGGTTTAGTATGGTGCAACACCTGTGCATGGCGGTCATTGCCATGTGTTGTGAGTCAACATGTGCGTGGAGTTAGTTGCAACGGTTCGGGGATATGGAATGTCGTGGTAACATAACGCTTGTGCAGCGATTTGGTGGGATTGCATGGTACAGTTTTAGTTTATGGTTGTAACGATAATGAAGGAGATGACAGCTGTGATGGTAAAATGAGTTGAACCGTTACATACCCGGGGAGTGAACGCTCATATAAACGCGATTTTGGCCACATTGAGAGGAGGAGGTTTTTTTTAGAGCACAGAGCATCGTGTTTTTGTTAGATGTTGTTTTTACTAGAAGTCTACATTCTCTGTTATACTTTAGTTTTCTTTTCCTTTTGAAGGCTAATTGTAATTTCCAGAAGAGAGGTCTTAAAGACTTCGTACAGCATTCTGTTTACGGTTGCTGAAGTTGATTCCAGAACCATTTTTGTACCATTTTTAAGAGATTAATTGGATCGGTACCCATTGGAGAGGGACCCAGAGATGTAGCCTAGTGAAGGGGGTGAAATCCGTTATCAACTTCTGCTTGTGACTCTCTGATTCTGTGTTTCTTTTTTTTGTTGTTCTCATTTCGGTTTCTCATTTCTGTCTCAGTTTGATGATTCATTACTGTTTTAAGCATTCAATTGATGTTAATGCTATTCCAAGAATTAAGTAAACTGGTTAAGCGCATTCTTTATAAACTTTTAATGCACACAAGTTGAGATCCGATGGATCACCCACGGGGGACGTCCTCAGGGGTGCCCCATGGGGGACGTCCTCCCTAGGAGAGACAAATAAGCAATACAGAGCATCAAACTGAATGAAAATAGTGTAGAGATGTCTGGGGAGCCATAATAAATCATCTGGAAGCATTTCCTTTCCATTTCCTTGACCTCACAAGCCAAATCAATTTCCTTAGTGATTTTCCTAGTTCATTTTGTAGTGGTACAACCTTTGAAAACATAAAAGTCATCATAACTTTCTTCAGGCTGAGAACTGGGGAAAATTGACTGCACAAAATTATCAGGAGACATGGTAGAATAGTACTGTTGATTACTCGCACTCATTGATCCTCTGAAATGCCAAAAAATATAATCATCTCATAATAAAGAATAATGACCAAAGTCAATAAAAATAATAATAAACTCTCGAACTCAATAATTGTGATCATCCAATGAAAACTGAGACTACAGTATTGGTACTAGGCATGTCTAGATCAAATATAACCATTGTTTATTTTGGTAGTCACTGCATTGGGAAATGTATTTGACATGGTCAACTGGGTCGACCAAGTCAAAATACCCACATTGAAGGTGAGATACTGAACTGAGCTGAAACTGCATGCATCCAAGGTAAGAACTGGTCCAAAATGTATATTAAAACCCAAATTAAATCATGCTAATTAGAATCATGGTGAAAATAATAATAATAATAATTGGTAAAATATAATTGTGCCTTTGAACAATCTTTGAATCTTTTGGAAGTCCCGTATATATTCCATACTTACAAAGTTTAATCAATTCGCTAGTGCTGGGTGAAGGTGGAAAACAAAGCTAAGACAAAAGGGTTATGAATTCTAGTGACACATGCATGAAAAATAACAATATGGAATGGTGATGTATCACAAATGGATGAATTTATTTGAAAAGAGTGCATTCAACTTTAACAACATGTCTACAGCTCATATCTAAGCTAATAATCAAGCTCCGTGAGGATCTTTTCTAGGACCCTTGAGTTGAGTACACAAGAAACTATAGTGAAGAGATCCTAGGGAAAACTTAGAATTATATGTCCCGTACTCCATCTTACATCCCAAACCGTAGGTTACATGAGGAATTAATAATTACATTTTTCAAATTTGGCTAGCACTCTTTAGATTTAGCATTTATTTATCGACTACTTTTTAGGCTTTTCACAATTTCATTTCATATCCCTTTTTGAGTTGTGTCTAAAAACACAGTTTGAAAATTTATTTATGGTCTTGCATTTCACAATATATAGCATGTAACACATAATGCATGTAATTATGGTAGACATATTGCTTCAAGTTTTAGCTGACAATTCTTTGGGAAACTAGGGGGGGATATCCACAATTAGGACCAAACATCAGGGGAAACCAACCATAGAGGACAAGGCTTCGAAACCCAAATCACATAAGCTTAGGAAACAACTCCAACAGGTTCTTCTGGCACAGAAGGATCAAGGCTTCGATAAGTTTTGTTGCACAACTCAAATCCGAGACACAAAACATCACGAGATCCATCATGCATAGGGGTTAAAATAGGGAAAGGATCTCCAATATCATAGGTCTTCGCCATAAGTCATGGGATAAATAAATTATGGATGATATTGGATGACTGGGGATAAGTGACCTATGAAACTAGTATAGCAATATAAACGAAAGTTTGTGTAAAGCATGGCATAAGAAATGGTCTTCAACATATGATTCTCCAATCATTCTTAGCACAAGTTAGAAATCAATAATCATACAATATAAGCATAGGTCACCATAATCATCACAACATAACAAGTCAAAGGTGTTAGTATACATCAAAGAGCAAAACTTTACCAAGAAGCAAATATACTTGATCTCACTATAAGCATGTATTTACCTGATATACCCATCTGTGACCTATGTACCGTCTCTGTTTCTTTGCTCAAATGAACTACATCATCACCAAATTCATCTCAATGGAAAAATAGATCTTAATCATGGCAATATAATACTCTGCATCTACTACTGAATGAAGTCTCTAAATGGCTCATGCTAGAAAATGATCCATGTTGTATCTCATAAATATGTCTAGATCATAGAATAAAGACAAAATCCATATGTTGCATCATATGAACCTAACCAAAATATATATGCGATAACAACTCCCATGGAGGGCCAATGTATTTATAAAATTCCATGAAAACATAGAATGACAACTTAGGAGGGCTATATCCACCTATGTATACAATTTTCACAACCACTCCAAGTGAACCATTTACTAGTCCTGATTAGACCCATAAATTACAAGATAGAATTACTCATTTCCCCACACATACAATTTTTTTTTCTAGTTGATGGTCATCATCTTATTATGCATTTGAACCATTAGAAAAATATGCGATAGATCATGCAATATGCATAGCCAATGCTTGGAGCATTTATTTGTTATTGTTGTTTGCAAGAATGTTCATTGCAAAGAGATGGATTGATGTGCTAAAGTTTGAATTCTCCTCCGCTGACAAGAATCTATTATTCCTAAATTGGAGGAGGCCCCAATATTACAAGGTTGGTGTAGCATTGTGGATGTTTGTCAACAACTACAAAAAATAAAGTTGGGTGGCATTGGTGCCCCTTTGATGAAAAAATGTTTCTAAAATGATGACAGTCATAAAATTTTGCCACAAATACTTCCCCAAAGTTGCTCTTGCATAAAAGGTTTGTCTATCACATGTGGGAGTTGGCCTAAATCAATGATAAGAATGATTGAATATTTGTCAAATGAGAAATTGTTTTTTTTTAAAACACTCACGTAAGCGATTCTCAAACTGCACAAAAAATTTAGGTCCTATGAAGCTCATCTCATCAATGATAATGTATTGAATATGTTTCATCTCTTCTTGGAACACTAATAGGGCATTCACCTATAAATATTTCATGTCCTTTATAGGAATATGGATCCCAACATGTATAGTGGTTGCATGTATGTCAAACACTGCAACTCTAGCAGGGGAGAGGAGCAGTAGTGGGATATAGTCAAAGGTTACTTAAGAAGACCATTTTTTTATGGTGCTTATAAGGTGGGATTTACCTATGCTTGTAGTTTCTTAGATGATCATCCTCAATGACTCTTTAGTTCTTTGTTCTTGTGAATGTTGTAAGACTATGTCAAATGCAAGTTGTTGATTGCGAGATAATGTATTTATGGAAGTAGGAAAGGGAGTGGTATATTGTATTACTTTTCCCACTCCTTTGGTTGTAGTCAATGTAGTTTGGTGTAGTCTTCAATGTATATGTTGATATTTCTGGACAATTCCATGTACGGTTGGTGTCAAAATCTTGGAGGAAAAGCATGACAAGCTCATTAATGTGGATATTCCATGTAGGGGTTAATCTTGACAAAAATACCCATTGATTCATCTCCATGTCGGGATGTATGTTATGATTGGTATCCTTATCTCCAAATTTTGTCTCATCACGGCGGGTGCACAAATCTGATCAACATGCCATGCACAATAGGTATTTCATAGGCGCTCCCAATTTTGCAGAATGTCATGTTTTGTAAGGCCTATATGTCTTTAGTGAAGTAACAAAAGGGATTATATAAAAGACGATCACTTAAACATAATTCAAGAATTTGCATTGAAATATTTGGTAGGAATTGAAGTAAAGTGCAACCAAGCATGAATGGTTGTAGGGACAGTTCTCTTTTTCCACTTTTTAGTTTTGTGTCCCTGGTTATATGGTCATTCTTGTGTCTATTAGAGATAAAGGGTCCAATGTTGGAGGTCATTGTAAGTAGGCATTTATGAAATTGGAGCCAGTAAATAATTGTCCGAGTGAGGAGATATGTGGTGAAATATTCGACGACCAACATTTAGTTTGGTGAAGGATCGACTAAATGTGACAAAGGATAATTTTTGCAACATATAGCAAGTTTCTTGAGCATTGATGTCTTGATCAACAATTGCTTATGAGTGCAAAAAACTATAGGGATATGAGTATGAGTCCTATAGACATGATGTAGTTGTGCTTCTAGGTAGCATATGGTGGTAGGTCTTTAATTTACCTTCTGTTTTGGAAGCATATTTGACTATGTATTTCAAGGCAACATAACATGAGAGCATTGATTGACAATCCACATTTGATCATCATGTTTGAAGTATGCTAAGATTATGGATGTTTAGATGAGCATCATTGTGTGTTGGTGATATGTTTTTTAACACTTTTCATAAATGTAGAGTGATGATTTATGTTGTACATTCCATGAGCATTTATATCTGCATTCAAGTGTATTCCCTTTTCTGCATATACATGAAATTATGATAGAGATCTTCTATTGTTAATTTAATTTGTTAGATTTATATAAAACATATGAATTTTACTTACTTAATATTTAATTTCATGTATCGATATAATATTAAATGTTATTGGAAAGTAATTAAAGCAAAAAATACTTTGAAATAATTAGCTCGGTATAATTTTTCTCTTAAATATTTTAGAAAATCAATAACTCAATCTTATTTTTCCTTCAAATTTTAATAAATAAAAATATAAAAATATATTAAATTTAGAATTTTTTGTTTTTTTAAATTAAAATATATTAAAATTTTAAGCTTTTTGAAATTAAAGTATATCAAAATTTAAAGTTTTTGTTTGAANATATATATATATATATATATATATATATATATATATATTGAAATGGTATACTTACAAAAGAACTAATTACTAATAAGCAATTATGTAAGATCTATACTTTTCAAGAAGCCAATTCTTTTAACGAGTAGCTTTGGAACATGGTAAACATATTACTTAATAATTTGAGCCCATTTATTAAGTATTACGATGTCATTAGCCCAAATTATTAATATATACTTTAATAACAAGGGGGACTACATAGCAACGAGTCTCTATTTTGTTTAAAAGTTTTTATAAATTTAAAACAAAGTAGCTTTACTAATATTTGGGATGAATGTGTAATTGTTTTTTACTCATTTTCAAAAATTCTTTGTTATAATTAGGGAAAATACATGGAAGATCCATTGCTATAATTGGGTAAATATATGGATAAGTTATTTTTTTTAATATGTTAGTTTAATGAAGAATAAGAATACATAGTAATTAGATTTTTGCAATGTTACACGAGGATTTGTTCCCTAGGGACTTGGGGGTTTTGGGAGAAACATTTCTCCTCATCCCCAATTTGGTGACACTTGAGGAAACACAGAGGGGAGTTTGTTCCCCTATTTTGAATTGCTTATTGGTGAAGGGGGGCACCTAGGTGCTCCTTCCCAAAAATGGAGGGTGCCTGGATACAAGATAGAGCTAAAAAGAAGAACATATTAGCAAATATGTGGCATGTTTTCCTGCTAGAGTCTTGGTTGTGGATCTCGATCTTCCAGATTCAGAGATGTTATTCAGTCGTGTTTGTACCCCAGGTGTACTGTACACTCGTTCCCCAACCTTGGGGTTCAGGGTCAACGCCCTCGAGATATAGGGTTTCGTGTGCAGTGCCCCCGAGAACGGGGGTTCGGGGTCAACGCCCCCGAGATACAGGGTTTCGTGTGTAGTGCCCCCAAGAACAGGGGTTCGGGGGCAGTGAACCTCAGAATTTTTTTTGGGATGTTTATTGGCCAACTGTTTTGCAGACCCATGGTATTGGGTTAACCGTAGTATTTTCCCATGGTATTTCCTCTATAAAAGAAAAGCATTGTTATACGGATGTGTATGGTATTGTATTGTATTGTAGCATTGTAAACAATCTCCGTGATTATGTGAGAGAGACTGTGAGAGCGTGAAGAGGAAGTGCAACGGTATTGCTATAGGTTATATCTCTTCATCTTTTTGGACGGTAATAAAAGGACTGGAAATTTCTGTGTGGACGTAGCCCATCATTTGGGTGAACCACATTATATCCGTGTCTCTCTGTAATGTGTTTTGCATCTTGTTTAATGATTTAACTATATAATTGTTGTTGTTATGTGGTCCTATTTTCTAACAATTGGTATCAGAGCCAAAATGTCTACTTGGGTGGTAAAATCACAGGAAAGAAGGGTTCCTGGTTCGAGTGGGAGCAATGGAAGAAGAAGCAAAGTTTAGGGTCAAGAAATTTAATGGCCAAAACTATCAGTTATGGAAGATGCAAATGGAGGACTATTTGTACTAGAAGGATCTATACCTACCATTGGGCGGAAAAACAAAACAACCTGCGACTATGAAGGATGAAGAATGGGAGGTTCTTTACAGAAAGGAGCTGGGAACAATACGATTGTGCTTGGCGTCGTCGGTGGCTTTCAATATTTCAAAAGAAAAAACAACAGAGGGTGTGATGAGCGCATTGGGTAAGCTCTACGAAAAACCATCGACTTCCAACAAGGTATTTTTAATGAAGCATTTATTTAATATGAAGACGTCAGAAGGTGGATTTGTTGCGGATCATTTAAATGAGTTTAATACACTTACGAGTCAGTTAAGTTCTGTAAAAGTGAACTTTGATGATGAGGTTAGGGCTCTTCTAATCTTGTGCTCATTTCCAGAAAGCTGGAATAGCTTGGTCATGGCTGTAAGTAACTATGTCCCTAGTTCAAACACTCTTAAGTTTGATGATGTTATTGGTGTTATTCTTAGCAAGGAAATGTGAAGAAAAAGAATAGGCGAGACATCAGGTAATGTGTTGACCATGGAGAGCAGAGGGATACAAAATGAGAGAGGAAGGAGCCTAGGAACTTGCGGCAAGTCTAAAAAGGGCAGTTCCAAGTCCATATTTGGAAAAAGAGTGTTGGAACTGTGGTAAGAAAGGACATCTGAAGAAAGACTGCAGAGCACCAAAGAAGAAAGGTGAGAGGCAGCAAGAGACCACTCAGGAAGTGAATGTAGCAGGTGATGTGTTACAAGATGCTTTGATTATTGCATTAGATAATACTAGCGATTATTGGGTAGTAGATTCATGGGCTTCATGTCATGCTTCACCCCATAGGAAATTCTTTCATGATTATGTTCAAGGTGATTTTGGACATGTTTTATTGGGAGATGATGAACCATGTAAAAGTGTTGGAAAGGGTAAGGTACAGATTAAGTTCAATAATGGAAGTGAATCTAAAAGATGTAAGGAACATTCCTACTATGAAAATAAATCTGATCTCAATAGGGCAGTTGGGAGATAGCGATTGTTTGTCTATGTTTGGAGAAATGTGGTGGAAGATCACTAAAGGATCACTGGTAATAGAAAAAGGAGATAGGGTAGGTACGTTATATTTATGTCCTCATAATATTGATTATTCTATCTCCGTAGCTTCCAAAAAAACAAGTGCGACATTGTGGCATCATAGGCTTAGCCACATGAGTGAGAAGGGGATGCAGATTCTCCACTCAAGGAAACTGCTTCCAAATCTGAAGCATGTAAGTTTGGAATTCTGTGAAAACTGTGTTTATGGAAAACATAAGAGAGTTATATTTCTCAGGGTTGGGAAACAAAAGAAGAGTGAAAAGTTAGAGCTTGTCCATACAGATGTATGGGGACTAGCTCAGATACAATCTCTTGGTGGCTCTCATTGTTATGTTACTTTTATTGATGATGCAACTAGAAAAACTTGGGTTTATTGCATTAGACATAAATATGATGTGTTTGATACTTTTAAGAAATGAAAAGCTTTGGCTGAGAATGAGACAGGAAAAAGGTGAAAATGCTTGTGAAGCATTTGTCCATATTAATAAAGATGATAGAACAAAGCTTGAAGCTAAATCCAAGAAATGTACCTTCATTGGATACGGGGTTGATGATTTTTGTTATCGCTTATGGGATTTTGAAAATCGCAAAATGTTATGTACAAAGATCAATTGCAGGGAAAGAAAGTGGAAAATGAAAATACAGAGTACATAGTGCTTGATGAAATCAACAAAAATGAAGTTCCAAAGGCACTAGAAAATCAAGAACAACAGCAGGTACCTGAAACTCCTGCAACTGTAAGAAAATAAACCAGGTTAAGTAGACCCTGTGAATGATTCTCTCCTTCACCGTATTATTTATTGATGACTGATTCTGGTGAACTAGAATGTTATGAAGAGGCAATGTAGATAAAAACTAGAAAGAAGTGGGAGCAAGGCATGAATGAGGAGATGGACTCATTGGTAAGAAACCTGACTTGGGATTTGGTTCAGTTGCCTGCAGAAAAAAGGGAATTGCGGAATAAATGGGTTTACAGGTTGAAGGAAGAATATGGAGGCAAGAAGCGGTACAAGGCTAGACTTGTTGTAAAGGGGTTTGCCAAAAAAAAGGTATAGACTTTGATGAATTATTTTATCCTGTTGTTAAAATGACTTCAAATAGAACTATTTTAAGTCTAGTATCGGTAGAAGATTTGCATCTTGAACAATTAGATGTAAAAACAACCTTTCTCCATGGGGATTTGGAGGAAGAGATTTATATGCAACAGCCACATGGGTACGAGGTCAAAGGGAAGGAGAATTTGGTTTGCAGGTTGAAGAAGAGCTTGTATGGCCTGAAGCAAGATCCAAGGCAGTGGTATTTAAAATTTGATAAGTTTATGATAGAACAAGGTTATGATAGATGTCATTTTGACCACTGTGTTTATTTCAAGAGGATAGATAACAAAAGATATATTATCTTGTTATTGTATGTGGATGACATGCTTGTTGTAGGGTTTAACATGCAGGATATAAATGTGCTCAAATGAAAACTAGCTAAATAATTTGCGATGAAGGATTTGGGTGTTGCAAAGCAAATCCTTGGTATGAGAATAAAAAGAGACAGGAAAAATCGTAAATTGACGTTGTCTCAAGGTGAGTATATAGAAAAGGTGTTGCAGAAGTTTAGAATGCAGAATGCAAAACCAGTTAGCACACCTTTAGCCAACCATTTCAAACTAAGTAAGGAGCCGTGTCCAGAGACACAGGAAGAGATACATTACATGTCCAGGATTCCCTATTCATCAGCGGTTGGAAGCTTGATGTATGCCATGGTGTGCCCAAGACCAGATATTACACATGCAGTGGGATTTGTGAGCAGGTATATGAATAATCCAAGTAAATAGAATTGGAAATTAGTACAGTGGATTCTCAGGTATTTGAGAGGTACCACTTCTCATGCATTTTGTTTTGGAGGTTTAGACACTATTCTACAGGGATATGTTGATGCAAATATGGCTGGTGATAAAGAAAACAGGAGGAACACCACAGGGAATGTATTTATTGTGGGTGGAACAACAGTAAGTTGGATTTCAAAACTACAACAGGTTGCTGCACTTTCAACAACGGAAGCAGAGTATGTTGCTGCTACAGAGGCTAGTAAGGAGATGATTTGGTTGCAGAGGTTCATGGAGGAATTGGGTAAGAAGCATGAGAATAGTAGGCTGTACAGTGACAACCAGAGTGCCATTCATCTTGCAAAGAAATCAACCTTTCATTCAAAGACTAAACATATACAAGTCAAGTACCACTTCATAATATCTGTTCTAGATGAAGAACTGTTAAAACTAGAAAATATACATACTAGCCAGAATCTTGCAGACATGTTGACAAAGGGAGTAACCAGAGAGAAATCGAGTTCCTGCTCGGTTTTTGTTGGCCTTTAAGCATGAAGGTGGAAATAAGAAATTTTTCAAGTCTAAGGTCCATAGCATAGTCCAACAAGTGTAGCAGTGGTGGAGTTGCTGTGATCAGTCTTCAAGTGGGAGATTGTTGGTTGTGGAGCCTCATCTTCCATATTCAGAGATGCTATTCATTCGTGTTTGTACCCCAAGTGTATTGTACACTCGTTCCCCAACCTTGGGGTTTGGGTTAGTGCCCCAAAAAGGGGGATTTGGGGGAAACGCCCCTGAAATACAAGGGTTTGTGAGCAGCGCCCCCGAGAACACGTGTTCGGGGGCAACGACCTTGAGAAATTTTTTTGGGATGTTTGTTGGCCAATAGTTTTGTGGACCCATGGTATTGGGTTAACCGTAGTATTTTGCCATGGTATTTCCCCTATAAAAGAAAAGCATTGTAATACGACTATGTATGGCATTGTATTATATTGTATCATTGTAAACAATCTCTGTGATTATGTGAGAGAGACTGTGAGAGCGTGAAGAGGAAGTGCAGCGATATTGCTACAGGTTGTATCCATTCATCTTTCTAGAGGGTAATAAAAGGACTGGAAATTTCTGTGTGGACGTAGCCCATCGTTTGGGTGAACCACGCTATATCTGTGTCTCTCTGTAATGTGTTTAATGTGTTTTGCATCTTGTTTAACGATTTAACTGTATAACTGTTATTGCTCTTCGGTCCCGTTTTCTAACATAGAGGAGTTTAATGGTAATGGTAATATTA
Source organism: Pseudotsuga menziesii (assembly GCA_001517045.1). Classification (NCBI taxonomy): domain Eukaryota; kingdom Viridiplantae; phylum Streptophyta; class Pinopsida; order Pinales; family Pinaceae; genus Pseudotsuga; species Pseudotsuga menziesii. Next base: position 655,660 of record LPNX010355687.1, on the reverse strand, counting down.
AATTCTTAAAGTAGAAGCAATGTTTTCTTTATCTTTCATTTTCTATCCTTTTGATTAAATTTTTTACATTTTCCAATTATACAACATCAAGAGTCATTCTCCAAACTTGTAAGTAATATCAAGTTGGACTTGTGAGTCCTATGTATCCTCATATGATTCAGGTGGTGATGTTTTCTTGTAAAGCTTATGAGTAATATCAAGCTGATTCTTGTGAGTAATATCAAGACAACATATCTATGAGTAATATCAAGTCAATGAACTTGTGTGTGATGGATTAGGGTTTGTCACTGAGAGGGGGGGGGGGGTGAATCAGTGACCAAAATTTAAACACAATTTCTTTTATTTTAGAAAATGTAAAAACAAATTTGGAAACAATATTTTAACGTGGAACCCAATAAGGTAAACCACCAACACATTTCTATTATCTGCAAAACTTTATTTTTACAATATACAATAGTTATTTTCAAGAACCCACTTGCTGAATAGCACAATCCCCAAGTTTCTTAGTCACTACTGAAGGATGCACCCACACTCTGGTTTCAACCTCCACCTGTAGACAAGGATACGCTAATGCCCTGATTCTCCAACCACTACTAGAAGGAGGCTTAAGACCTCCTTGTAGGCATGTAGCTTTCCCTAGCACCACCCTTCCACCCTTGTATGTATTTTTATCAGACTTCGAGATATTTAAAAACTATGTCTCTTATTACTCTTCTTTATTCTCTTTATTATGCTTCAGCTGCATAGATATGGATGAAAGAGACACTTACCATTTGATCTTCTGTTTATATATCCTTCAATCATCTCTTCAAACCATGCTCATGCCCTTTCAACATTGTGACTCTTTATATCTCTTCATTGATTAAAACTAACCATCCTTTCACTCACACCTCTTCGAATATCTTCTGTAGGCATCCTCTTCCCCACAACACAAGCATCCACACTTCATTGGTATGCGGGCTTCATTATCTCTGACTGTTGGGCATGTTTTTCTCCAAAAAAACAGGCTTGAGTTCTCTGATATTCATTCCTATGTCTTCTTTAAATCCTCTGCGAGCATCACTTCTTAATGCAGGCATCTTTCTGCACTGTCTTTGCCGCACGTGGATGGCATAAATCAGAAAACCGAACTTTCCAGTTTTCCAAACTTTTTCCTTTCCGCTTTTCTGCTTCCGCAACGGTTCTTCTGCCATTGGATTTCCAAACCAACCATTCTGCAATGAACTTCCCACAACGCCTTTTCCATAATGTGAAATGCGGAAATCGAAAACTCAACTATTCCAAAATCCAAACTTTTACACTTCCACTTTTCCGCTTCCGCACCGGCCTTCCCGCTTTCCGCCTTTTCTGTAATGCGGATACGAAAATCGAAAACTCAAATTTTCCACAACCTTGACTTTTTGCTTTCCGTACTTTTTCTACCCACACTTCCGCTCTCACATGGAAATCGGAAACTCAAATTTTCACGACTCCGACATTTTGTTTTCCGCAGTTCCACACCTGATTTTCCACTCCCGTACGGAAATTAGAAACTCAAGTTTTCACGATTTTGAGTCTTTGCTTTCCGTAGTTCTGCACCCGCACTTCTTTTCGAACCATTGATATGCTTTGGAATTATCCTAAGTCGTTGATCTCTGATTAAATACAGAACTTCACTTCATCCTTTTTCCCTTTGGGGATCTTATCCCCAATTGTTGGATCTTGTGCGGGAAGCTTCCTGACCGTTCATTTCTGAACTATTGCGGAATTTTACTCCTGTTCATTTTTTTGTTTCCACAATGGCTTTCCCACAACGACTTTTCTGAACCATCGATCTGTTGCGGGACTATTCTCACCCGTCCGATCTCAATCCTTTGCGGAACTTTTCTCTTGTCCACTCTCCTTGTGAATCTCTTTTTCACCTTAGATTTTATGCGGATACATTTTGACCATTGATCTATTGCAGAATGATTTCTGACCGTCGTATCTATGATTCTTTGCGTAACTCGTCTATATTCACTATTTATTTGTTTTAACACTTAGACAAATTTCTTAGTATGATCGAATCTGCCTAAAACATTGTTTTGGTAGGTCCATAACTTCTCCCTCAACTACTTCCAAGACAAACTGAAGACATGGTCAGGTAGAGAAAACACAAGTCTATAAGACCCCTATGCGCTGCGTGCATTTACTCTAACCCATGATTTAGGGTGGTCATTCTCTTAGACCCTCTTAGACCATTTTTTACTATTTATCCATACTTAGTCAATTTCCTGATTTTCACCAATTGCCATATTTCTCCAGAATGATGTCACATCATCTGCTTTGTCATCATAGGAAATGTCTCTTACCAATTTACCATCAATTAACGGTTATTCTATGTCATTATATTTGCCATTTTATTATTCATGCCATGTCATCACTACTGAGTTCACTTTGCCATCATGTCCTTGGTTATTCCTTTGTCATCACTAGAATATTTTTGACATCAATGACAACTATAATCCATATTTCCAACAATCTCCCCCTTTGGAATTGATGGCAACACCTAAACCTTCTCCTCTTCTGACAACAATGACAAAGGATAACCTGTTATTTTATTGAGGATTTCCTGTCTTTCTTCTTTTTGACAACTCCCCCTATTATCATATCTCCCCTTTATTAACTAGAATTGATGGTAACTAATATTAACATTTCCTTTCTTGCAACAGGTTCTTGAATGAAATCTTGAATGATATATCCATAGACTCCCCCTGTCACTGTACTTCCTCTCCTTTTACAACATTTTTGTGACAGAGTTTATACTTAGCATTTTCTTCCACACACTGTTCTTTTTTTTTCTAAACTACATTATGTAACTTGCTCTTCTCAAGAAGTCTTTCACATAATCCTTGGTCTGAGATAACAATCTTTAGATGGACTGTCACTAGATTTAATCCGGTTCTAAATTTGGTAGAATTGCTAAATTAACCTCACCCGTCCAATGGTTCCACAAATAATGCTCAACGACGAGCGGAATTCAAACCTTATGTGAACTAGATTGGATTTCTCTCCCATCTCTCGCAATTAACTTACTTTCTAGTTCATTAGTGAAATGACTAAAGGACTGTCAGATCTAGATCGATGGTGGACTTCAAATATCACAGGGTGGATCTCATCAAATATCGTGCCCATTAAGATTTTCTTTCTCTGTACTATTTCACCCAGTGAAATGGTTCACAACCGTTGATTTAAACCATGCTTTCATCTGGAACGTCGAAATATGTGGCCCCTACCTAATTCCACAAATCTCCATTCTGAATTTCTCCGTGCTAGTTCACCTAGCGAAATTATTTCCATCCTTTGATCTATTCTTCCCCGGATCTGCACCGTTGAAATGTGTAGGCTCCAAGTAATTCCACGGATCTGATAAATTTATTTCTCCTCATATGTTAAAACAATGGAATCCTTCAGGACCGTATATCTGTCTGTCTCTACCCATCCAATGGTCTATTATGCTTGTAAGTTAGTATCCCTCCTCCTTTACCAAAATTCCGTAATCCTGTGCATTTAGATCTTCATTACCTATAGAACCTCATTAATATTTAGATACCAATTGAAATTTCCTGATTTTAAATTCCCCCGAGTATATGATCCCTCCGAGTGTCATTTATTTCATGGTTTTCTTCTAGTTTATATGGGATTTTTGTTTTAGAAAAAACATCCATCTTCAGTTCCACCCCCATAACTAAATTCTTCATCATCTTTATTTCCATCATAATGAATGTCAATCTTATCTACAACACTATTAAACTCCTCATCATCTTGGGAAACTTCTTTGATATTTGAAATCTTGGTTTCTTCTATATCTTTGGACTCTTCCTTTCTTCTCCAACTCTTTCCATGAGGTACCTTCTGGTTTTTCAAAAACTTGTCCTCATCTCCTGTCATGTGTTTTGACCAATCACTGTCAACACACCAGAGATATCCTTTATCTTGTGTTTCCAGGGTAGTCAAACATTCTTCTTTCAAAGTTATTTCTTTCCAAATCTTCTTTTGCTTTCTAACGTCTTTTGATCTTTATGAGATTTCCATTAATCTGCAATTGCTTGCTTTATGTCCATGGTGATGACAATTGAAGCATTCTAAATTTATTTCTTGTAGAGGTGTAAAGGAGTTATAATCTTTTCTCTTAACTTGACCAATTGTTTGATTGTCCTTGAGGTTATAGTTTTTAACCTTCAAACTTTTCCTTTCATATGCTCTACAATTCATAGTTTTGTGTCCAAAGTTAGAGCATGCAAAACAATAACCAAGGAAAATGTGAGGATACCTGTTTTGATTGCACCGATAGGCGCTCTATAGCCTAGTATGGGGAAGATCCTGTAACATTATGTAATGTTCCTCTTGTAAATGCCTGCCATAAAAAATAAAAATTTTAATTATCCTCCAAAATAAATTTCAGCCACAAAAACAACCTAATATGGGGGAGACGTTGTAATGTTCCTACCTAAAAAAACAATAAAAAATAAAAAATATAATTATCGGCCAAAAAAATATCGATCAGAAAAAGAACACAATATGGGGGAGATGTTGTAATGTTCTTACTTAACAAAATAATAAAATATTAAAAATTGAATTATCCACAAAAAAATGTTGTTCGTGCACATGGTTTTAAAACCATGTGCAAGGCCTCCTAAACAACCCATGGTTTTATTGTACATGGTTTAGGAGGGCCTTGCAAATGGTTTTAAAACCATGTGCAAGGCCTCCTAAACAACCCATGGTTTTATTGTACATGGTTTAGGAGGGCCTTGCAAATGGTTTTAAAACCATGTGCAAGGCCTCCTAGAGAACCCATGGTTTTATTATACATGGTTTAGGAGGTCGTTGCAAATTGTCTTAAGACCATGTGCAAGGCCTCCTAAACAACCCATGGTTTTAGGAGGGCATTGCACATGGTTTTAAAACCATGTATGAGGGAGATGTTGTAATGTTCTTTCCCAACAAAATAAAAAATAATAATAAAAAATATTATATGTCAGCCATGAATAGTATTAAATATTAATAATAAAAATATTATATGTCGACCTTAAATAAAAAGATGTGTCTTTTGGTCCAATCACACCAAAGATGATAATTGAGTGCAATACTTAAGAAGAGGTTTGCACCTGCAAAGATTTGATTCATGTCGACACTTGATAGAGCCTAGGATTTGGATCTATGCTGGTTAAATTTCTTTGGAGTTTTCTTGAATTCCTTCTTGATGGGTGGAAATGATCTTCTAGAGTTCTGACCATTGCTTGTCCTTTCTTCCTCTTTCTTGAATGTACTAAGAAAAACAATTGCATAAGATTTTGAGCTAACTTGATTTTCTTCTTGAGAATAACCTATTCTATTTTTGTTACTTGGATCCCTTTGTGTGGTCATAATCTTATCTAAGATTTTATAACTATTTCATATATAGTTTGAATAAATTTTTCATCAAGCTCTTCTCTTAAGTGAACTAATTCTTTCTCAATTCTTTCACAGATTAGTTGTTTTTCTTTAAGAGATTTCTCCAACCTTTCTTCTATCCTATTTGCATATTGAATTTGGTGTTTCAGATTGCTCATGATTTTCTTCATCTCTTTTTCTTTCTGTTCATGCTCTTTCTGTTGTTCAACTAAGAAACTTTTCAACTGTCTATATACTTTTTTGTATCTTCTTAGTTCATCCAAAGCACTGAATAGTTATTTTTCTATATTAACCTCTGCTTCATCTTCTGACTCTTTCTTATGCTCAATTTCTTCTATCTCATTAGACTCTTCAATACCTAGAAAAAGGACTTCAGCCTCACTATCACTATCCTCAGATGAACTGACATCTTCTTTTTTTGAGTAGAATATTTTATTTTCTTTGTAATTTTTCTTATAGTGAAATTTTCCCTTTTTCTTGTATTGTTTTTCATCTTCATCTTTAGAGTCTTCCTTGGGATACGAACACTTGGCTTGAAAGTGCCCAATTCTGCCACAATTAAAAAATTTGAAGGGAAGCTTGCCTGTGTACTTCCGTGATCCTTTCTGAAGTTTTTTAATAAAATTGGTTTTCTTCATCAGATTCTTCGTTGTGGTTAGTCTAAGGTTTTTGATTCTAACTTTTTGCTTTCTTCATCACTTTGAAATCCACTTCTCCTTTTGGTATATTATCAATACCGAGTCTTAATTCATAGGCTGTGAGGATTCCATACAATTCATCCATGGTAAGATATTCTAGCTTCTCTAGATCTTTAAGAGTGGATACTTTGGGATTAGATTCCATATGAAGTGTTCTTAGAATATTTTCAACTAACTCATAATCTAGTATTTCTACTCCCAAACCTTTCATTTGATTAACAAGATTCTCTATTCTTTCGAAGTACTCTGAAATATTTTCTTCATCCTTCATTTTTAGAATTTCATATTGTACTTTGAAACATTGAAGTTTTGCAATATTTACTTTGGAGTCTCTTGCATTTATGGTTTCTAATTTGTCCCAGAGTTCTTTTTCACTTTTATAGGTTAGTACTTTTGTAAGAACCTTTTTACTTATTCCAGCTTGTAATGTATTTAAGACCTTTCCATGTTCACAAAATTTCATCCTGTTTTCTGCTTCTGTGGGAGTGAATTTTGGAACATTATATCCTTCTTCAACTAATGCCCAAACTTCCAGACAATTGGACATCATACATTTTTTCATTCTAATCTTCCAGAAAACATGGTCTTCACCATCAAATATGGGGACTCTTATTGACATCTTCATCTGCTGATCCATAGTTGTTGTAATAGGATCTTCCTTCCAGTGGTTAAACTGTGGTGAAGGATCCGGCTCTGATACCAATTGATGGATCAGGTCTTGTCACTGAGAGGGGGGGTGAATCAGTGACAGAAATTTAAACACAATTTATTTTATTTTAGCAAATGTAAAAACAAATTTGGACACAATATTTTAACGTGGAACCCAATAAGGTAAACCACCAACACGTTTCTATTATCTGCAATTTTTTTTTTACAATTTAAAATAGTTATTTGCAAGCACCCACTTGCTGGATACCACAATCCCCAATTTTATCAGCCACTATTGAAAGATGCACCCACACCCTGGTTTCTACCTACACCTACAGACAGGGATACACCAATACTTTGATTCTCCAACCACTACTGGAAGGAGTCTTAAGACCTCCTTGCAGGGATGTAGCCTGCCCTAGCACCACCCTTCCACCCTTGTATGTTTTTTTATCAGACTTCCAAATCTTTAAAAACTCTGTCTCTTGTTACTCCTCTTTGGTATCTTTCTTATGCTTCGGCTTCATAGATCTGGATGACAAAGAAACTTTACTTACCATTTGATATTATGTTTATATATCCTTCAATCATCTCTTCAAACCATTCTCATGCCCTTTCAACATTGTGACTCTTCGGATCTCTTCATTGATTAAACTAAGCATCCTTTTAGTCACACCTCTTCGAATATCTTCCGCAGGCATCCTCTTCCCCACAACAAAAGAATCCACACTTCATTGGTCTATGGGATTCATTATCTCTAACTCTTGGGTGTGTTTTTCTCCAAATACACATGTTTGAGTTCTCTTCTATTGACTCCGGTGTCTTCTTTAAACCCTTTGTGAGCATCTCTTCTTAATGCAGGCATATTTCCACACTGGCTTTTCCGCACAGGGATGGCGGAAATCGAAAAACACAACTTTCTAGTTTTCCAATCCTTCCACGCTATTAATGATTACTAGGCATCAACCCCTTTTCTTACTCCTCCAAAATATACTAGAGACTTATCTATTTATGTGGATTCCTCTCAAGAGACTGTTGTTATGGTCCCGTTTCAAGAGGAGGACGAGCTCCATGAGCACATTATCTATTATCTTAGATGGAATCTCATTGATGTGAAAATTCAATATACTCAAGTCGAGAAGTTGGCCCTAGCGACTGTTCATGTATTCCAGTGATTACAACATTACATTTTACTTCGCCAGACCACAGTTGTAGTGCATACTAATCCATTTCTGTTTGTGTTGGCCAAAACGATGATAGGGGGGAAATATAATAAATGGATTTTTAATTTACAAGAATTTGACTTGATTTTGTCTCTGCAAAATATAAGAAGCCTTTTCTCTTCGCGGAGTTGATGTCGGATATTCCTGGAGTGGATGAGGACACGGTTCATGAGGACGCATTTGTGGATGGGCACATTTCCCTCATCTCATCTACATACCCTTAGTATGTCGATAGTTTCATCTATCTTCAGACTATGAAGTTTCCTCTGTAGATTTTGAGGGATGAACAACGACACTTACGTCATAACGATAAAAGCCACCTCATTATCGGTGACATGTTGTATCGTTGTGGTGTGGAATCTATCTTATGTCATTGTTTAACTCATAAGGAGGATGAGGTTTTCTTAATGACTTACACGGTGGGGCGTGTGGTGGTCATTTATCTAGGATTGCTACAAGTTAGAATATTTTAAGAGTGGGTTATTATTGTTTGTCGATATTTAAATATTACGCTAATGTGGCTAAGAGACACCACCCCTTCTAGTTGTTTTCTTGGAGCACGCGCTTGCATCCTGCTCTGTTACATCCCATTGTCACCATCAGTCCCTTCACCAATTGGGTGGTGGATTTTATGGATTGCCACCCAACTTCATCTTATGGGCATCAACATATTATTGTGGTCGTAAATTACTTTACTAAGTGGGTATAGACCATGCCTACAATCAATTACAATTTTGAGATGGCCACCCATTTAGTGTTCAATTAGATTATCACTTGGTTCAGGATCCCAAAGGATATTGTCACTGATCATGGAAGTCACTTTCAGAATAATATGATGGTGGAATTAGCTTCAAAGTTGGGGTTTAAGCAAGAGTGTTCTCCATCTTATTACCCCCAAGTGAATGGTTAGGTCGAAGAAGTTAACAAATCTCTTAAGGCCATTCGACAAAAAACCATCACAGAAAGCAATACTACATGGCATATCATGTTGTATCCTACTTTGTGGGCTTACCATACCGCGGTCAAGACTTCCACTGGTTTTTCACCAAACTAGTTGGTTCATGGGGTAGAGTCAGTTTTACCAATTGAGAGCAGGGATTTGATAACCATTCTATGTTGTGTGAATGGAATTGGTTTGTCAATCCCTATATTTTATTTGTTCAAGGGTAAGACTCTAATTGCACAACAATATCCAAAAACATGAACATGGGGCATGCATGGTTGCACATCCCCATGCATGGATGACTAAATAACTTTTCTTGAATTGGATTTGTCACCTTGTAGCATCTGTACCAGGTGGTGTCTCCCCTAAAAATAGATACCTACTATTTTTAGATGGTCATGGTACCCACATTGTTGTGCAAACAATTGAGGAGGAAAACATGTTGGGAATTGAATTGTTAACACTTCCTGCTCATAATACTCATAGGTTGCAACCCCTGTATGTGAGTATGTTTGGGTATTTTAAGCCTTTTTTTTTCAGGTCATAACGAGCATCATTGTCACAACCCCAAATTTTCACAAAAGTTTAAAATTTTTGAGTTAACAAAAAATGTTATAACCTGCGGTTCTACTAACAGCTAACAGTTGGCATAAAGAAACAGTTAAGTAATTAGTTTCTAAAATAACTTAACAGTTTATTTTTTGTAGCAAGATTAAAATCTTTTTGTGTGCTATTTGCTTCAGTTTACTGATTAGTTATTTTATGTCAGTAGGTGGAATCTACTTTTAAATCTGGGGCTTACTTAGCATTCGTGCTAATGCAGATGAATACTGTTTCTTACAGGTATTTACAGGTATAATCGATCGAGTATATATTTTTAAAAGATCTAATAGTGTCGGTAGTATTTTGTTTGCAAATTAAAAAGCTTATAACAATAAGCTGCTAAACACTAGACAGCTCCTGTAAGGTAAAATCATTTGATTTTCATCAGTTGTTCAAATAAACAAGGTTGGAAAAAATGTAATGACAATACATCATATTTGCGACTCTAACACTAGAATCTCAGATGTGAGTATTTCTTCTTTAGTTTAAGTAATTTGTAATACTCATAAACATTGTTTTCTTGACAATATTTTTGCAATAATATCTTGTCTTGCCTATATATTTATTGTCCCTTAAATTATTTCTATAAGGTATTTATAGGCTATTATCTTATGAATAGTAAAAACCTTTGAGTGTAGAAACTATGACCATTATACCCTTCTACCAGAGCTTAAGGTTACCAATACTTTGTTCCCAAGTTTAACTCTGTGTTCTATTAACTTTTGAAAATTAATATGATCGTTCTTATTCCTATCATCAGTTTTATCTCTGTAATTATCTTACTGTCCACTAGACACTTTGTATGAGCATAAAGCCAAGTTGAGTATACTCCCAAGTATTAACAAAGTAATGTCGCATAAACTATGTGACAGAATTTTGTGATAATACTCTTATCTTTAGCTTTGTACTACCTCACAGTTTCGATGCTATGTGAGTTATCAGTTCACTTATATTTCATAGATATTCATAATTGACTTGTTCGATGAACATTCAATCTACCAAAAGTTTGTTATTATAACGTATTCAATTCTAGCCTTTAACTTCTTTGGCATTATTACAAGATACTATCTATAAGTGTTAGACATGTAATATTCCTAAAGCAAAAGAGTTTACTATGCTTAAGCTATAATTTAACTTGTCACTAGAGACACTATAGTCATGTCCTAGCTAACATACACTATTTTTATAACTATACTAAATACTTTAAATTTAATCTATTTTATAAACAAAACATATATCACATGATTTCATTCTACTCAAAACAATGTTTAGAGTATTGTCGTGCCACCAAATTAACATATGGTAAAGTTTAATATAAGACTACATTATATCGTTATGGTAATGTTTACTATGTGATAACACTATGTCGTTGATAGCAAGGGTTTGTGCTTAATCCAAAACGGGCTTAAATTATGGTTTATACGTGACACGAAACTTGGTCAATATAATCCCTCCATGATGATAATATTGTGATTAAGTTAACATAATACACGGTGTTGTTGATTAGTGAATTGATTACGAATTATTGGGTTGTTATTATGGTTTAACCCACGCTGCAATGAACAAATAATTGTTAAATGCCTCCATGCAGGAACTATAGGACATGACCCTCGTTGCATGGTTAAAATTTGTGGCTACGTGGTTGAATCCTGTCCACATCTAGAAAATACATATACACTGGAAACCTAACCCAACGCATTATTGTCCCCCAGTTTACGCTGGCTCCAGGGTTGCTTGGCTTGTCTCCCATGGTGGCCGTCGTTCTCCTGGTTACCGTCGCCTTATACCCTGGCTCCGTGCTGCCTTCGTTCTTCAGTGAGTGGTTTTAATTGCTAGTTATTTCTCTGCTAAATGTGGAGTTATCCTTCATGCTACCTTCATTTCACTGCCTGTGATAAACTTCTTCCAAGTGCGTGTAGCTTAGTGATTGCTTCAGTTTTCCTTCTCGGCTCTTCGTAGCTCGCTACTGTGTGCGGTTATGAGAGTTGTTGGTTTCCCCACTGCACCATTTATAGGTGACAGTGCTTGTAATTCCGCTCGCCATACTCCTAGTGACATGTAAAATCATAAAATACCTTTCTTTCATTTTACTACAAGCTTTAGTATAGCATACTTTTCAAGCTTAAACTCGTAAGATAATTTACTGACACGGTTTACCATTACTGCAGGTACTCGTTGAAGTGAAGCTTGTACAAGGGTAAGAAGACAACCCTTGCAATGGCCGTGGCTCGTGGCTTCAAACTCAGGTAAGCCCCGTGGTCTGAAAGATGGGTTCTCCCTTAATTACAGTTAGGGTGGTCGTTGGACTCGCCCAAGGTTTGAATACTCTTTCTCGTCTTTCCACGAGTTATATTATGCTTTTACTATTTATAGGTTGTTTATAAGAATGTTTAAATTCAATCCCTTGACAGGGTGGATGCATTTTGTAAGTGTAGTGTACTTGTCGAAGCTTGGCTTCGCAGTCGGTTTAGGTTGTAAATTTTGCAAAGGTAGCTTCGCTGCGACTTGTTTTGGTTGTTAGTAGCTTATGCTGTACTCTGTATAATTTAGAGTTTTTACCCTTTCTGAATATTAATGAAGTTGAACTCAGTTGAATATTTTATAAGGGTTTTATATATTAAATTTTGAAGGCTGGTACTCACAGCCGTGATGTAAATCTTGTTTATTTAATGATATTCACAGGTTAGGGTTTGACTTGTAAAACCCTTATTTGGTCTATATTACTCTTATGTTAATAATTACGTTGTTTCTCTATTTTAATCTATCTGTCCTTAAAGGACTGAGAGTGGATTATTTGTCTATTTAAGATGATTACAAAATTGATACGAAAATTGGTTATTATGTCTGTACTAGTAATGTATTAGTTTTTTTAAGGGTTTGAATCCCGACATTTAGATGTATGTTATTATTAATAGACTCTGTTTCATTTGTAAATGCAATTGCACCTGTTAGTCAACAATGTGGTTTATCTTTGTTACATAGCAAATTTAGTCAGTAGTTTAAAAAGAATTAACCTGAGTATACCCTAGGTTATTACAGTACTAAAAGTATTTAGAATTTATGCTCAGAACATGAGCTAGGATTTACTCCCTCTATTCTTAAATAGGATATTGTTTCCTATGTTATTATCTTGTAATTTTTATTACTGTTGTACAATTTTTCTTTAATTTGTTTTTATAAATTAATTATCTATAAATGTCACAGTTTTAAGGATACTAATAACATTATTTATATTTATAATACTATTATTTAAGTATAATTTATACTCTTAAGTTTATGTTGGTTCTTATTTGTATAGTGACTATGACTGAAAGAAGTCTGTAATATTAGTGTTACTTTAATTCAATTTTGTATCTATAGACTTACTTAGAGCACAAATTAAAAGAACCTCCTTACTTATCAGTATTCTTTATAACTACACTGTTTGCAAAAATATGAGAATAGTTTATAATATTAACTTAAAACCCTGAATCACTACTATCCTTTAGCTATTTAAGGCTAAGTAAGGACTACTGTAACCTTTATCATATTATTTAACTATAGTTCAGATAGATGTAGGAAGATTAGTTGTCACTAATAGAAGAAGAAAAGCTATCAGTATTATGTTTATATCTTTTCTTAATATAAACTACTAACTTTCAACTGATAAAACTAATTCTTCTATTTTCAATGTAAAAGTACAGTTTATGGAAATAGAAACTGTGTAGAAAATAATTTATAAAGTTAAGCATACTAATGTCAATCAGTAATATGAGTATTGTTCTATACTAACATGTTATTTACACAGTCTATTTCTGATAACATGTCTGCAAAACAAATTAATAATCTTTCTAGAAAACAACTATCTACTGAGAAGTAACATTTCATTACTCTGAAAACATAAAGATTCGATTCATTTATAATCCTACCATACTTCATTTACTTAAACAAACTACCTGTGCTAGAGTACGATCTGGATTACTCCAGATGGGGAAAAACACAGGTAGGATTTATCTTTCATCACAGTACAGATTTAGTCTAGAATAACTAAGAAATTTCAACACATCATAACATAACATCATTCAATAATTGCTCATACATAGAGATTAACTACAACACAGAAATTAAAAGGTAATGGAACCTGTCTTTAAAGCTGCATGGCAACAGCAATGGGAGGCCGTTCCTCCCTACCAACTCCTAGAGAGCGCTCAAACAACGACTTCTCAGGACCCCCGAGCCTGTTCTGGTCTGCTTGGCTGGAACTAGGTGGAGCAATCAACAAAGTTTCAGTCCTGAGACTCAATACCAACTCTGCATACTGCAGTAAGATCTTTCAGCTGCAAAGCTGTACTAGATCAACTTTTTGCAATTTACCCCTCAAACACCTTCCTTCCAATTTCCCATTCCCAATGAATTCCTTGAAGTGCATTCACCTGAATGATTCTTCTTCTGGAATGAGCAGCCTCAGCTCTCTACATTGGGTACTTTTAATAAGATTGCCTAGGTCTTTTTGGGTTAGTTGTCATTAATTGAGTCACTTGGTCTGATCCCACTTTCTTGGGGGATCATGACCCCAAATGTAGGGAAGTTGCCACCTGCAACATAGGAAGTGTTTGAGGATGCTGCCACTTGTCTTTTCTCTCTCCACCTAGTTCCTTCCACCAACTTGACCAGTACACTCTTTTTAACAGCTCTCCCAAGCTGTTGTCTCCACTTTTTATTTATTTAAAATTAAATATTCAGAATTACATTCTCCATTCTTGACTCTGCTGAGTCATCAGTTTCCACTTAGCATTAAATTTAACATAATGTCTGGGAATAAAATCAAAATAAGATAACATTATTTTACAAAATTGGGGCATGTGACATACACACCCCCTTAGAATATGACATTGTCCTCAATGTTATTTATTCCTCATCCTCCGAAGTCCCTTGGAACACAATTGGATATGCATCTTGCATATTACTTTCCAATTCCCAGGTGGCTTCTTCAGGACTAAGATGCTTCTATTGCACCTTCACCTGTGCAATGGTGCGGTTTCGAAGAGCAATTTTCCTCCTCCCAAGGATACAGTCCGGTTCCACCAAAAATTCTCCTTCTGGTTCCACCTATACAACATTCCAATTAACTACATGAGTAGCATCATGAACATATTTCTTTAAAACGGAAATGTGAAAAACATTATGTACTCTTAAGTTAGGTGGTAATGCTAATTGATACGCTACTTGACCAATCCTAGAGAAAAATTCAAATGGACCACAGTAACAAGGTGCCAATTTTGCACAACTCCCCAGTCTTAGAGAGCTCTTCTTGGGCCTTACCTTGATGAACACATGTTCACCTACCTGGAACTCCTTTGGAGTTCTTTTCAAGTCTGCTTGACTTTTCTGCCGATCCTGTGCCACTTTTAAATTTCCCTGCACTTGTTTCACAATTTCCTCCATTTCTTTCAACAATTCTGTACCTAATACCAATCTATCTACTGGATTACTCCAAGAGATAAGAGTATTACATTTTTGTCCATATAAAATTTCAAATGGAATGAATCTAGCTGATGTCTGATAATTATTATTATACGCAAATTCTACTAGATGTAAATAGTCTTCCCACTTACCTGGCTGATCTTTCACATACATTCTCAGTAAATCTTCCAGTACCTGCTTTACCCTTTCAGTTTGTCCATCTTTGAGGATGGAAAGAAGTACTGAAATTCAATGTTGTATTTAATCCTTTAAACAAGGACTTCCAAAAGTTTCCTGTGAACTTAGGATCCCTGTCTAAGATTATGACTTTTGGTACTCCATGCAATCGAAAAATCTGCTTTAGAAAAATATCAGCTATATTGGCAGCCTTGTAAGTAGTTTTAACAGGTATAAAATGAGCTGCCTTACTTAACTTATCAACCACTACCATAATAGAGTCATTATGATTCTGATTTCTAGGCAGTCCAATAATAAAGTCTAAACTAATCACTTCCCATTTCCAGCTAGGGATAGGTAAAGGCTGTAGCAAACCAGCTGGGTGTTGGTGTTTGGTTTTTACCTGTTGACATTCTAAACACCTTGCAATATACTCAGCTACTTCAGTTTTCATATTTGGCCAAAAATAATCTTTTCTTAGCATGGTTATAGTCTTTTGATAACCTGGATGACCTGAATATGGTGTTTTATGGATTTCATCCAGAATTAACAGCTTAACTTTAGGTACGTTAGGTACATACAGTTTATCTTTATACAGTAAAAACTCTTTTTCATTTAAACTGTAACCTTTTATTAAGTTTTCTGTGGGGTTTTCCTTAGCTTTAGCTTGCAATTTCTGATAAATTTTCATCTTGTTTTACCCCTTCTTTAAGCTGTTCATCCAAGTCTGAAACGTAAGTACTGATTGCTGTTGCAAAATTCAGCCTTGCATTCCTACTTAATGCATCAGCAACTTTATTTTCTTTACCTTTTATATGCTGGATTTCAAAATCATACTCACTTAAGAAAGCTAACCACCTAGCTTGTCTAGCATTTAAATTAGGCTGATCTAAAAGATATTTCAATCCTTTATTATCAGTCATTAAAAGAAATTTTCTGCCAATTAGGTGGTGTCGCCACCTTTTTAAGGCATGTATCACAGCTTCTAGTTCCAGATCATATGTTGCGTAATTCTTTTCATGAATTTTTAACTTTCTAGACTCATAGGCAATAACATGCCCTTCTTGAGACAAAACACCGCCTAAGCCTTCATTACAAGCATCAGTGCACACTAGAAACTCTTAATTAGGATCTGCTATTATTAAAATAGGTGCACTGGTTAATAAAGTTTTTAACTTCTTAAAGCTTTCTTCGCATTTATGGTTCCGGTCGAACTTCTTTCCTTTCTTTTGCAAGGAAGTTATCGGATTGGCTATCCTCGAAAAGCCTTCAATGAACCTCCGGTAGTAATCGGTAATGCCCATGAAAGATCTAACATCTGTCACATATTTAGGAACCGGCCAATCTTCGATTTCCCGTATCTTTTCAGGATCTACGAAAATTCCTTCCTTAGTCACTACGTGACCTAAATACTGAATCTTATCCTTAAAGAAGTCACACTTACTAAACTTTGTGAAGAGTTGATGTTCTCGCAACTCTTGCAAAACAATTTTTAGGTGTTCTTTATGTTCTTCTTCAGTTTTTGAATAGATTAGGATGTCATCGATAAACATGACCACAAACTTATCTAAATACTTATGCATTATGTTGTTCATTAAACACATAAAGACAGCTAGGGCGTTAGTAAGCCCGAATGGCATTACGACAAATTCGTAGTGACCGTATCTTGTTCTAAAAGATGTCTTGAAGATGTCTTCATCTTTAATCCTCACTTGATGATATCCTGACCTTAAATCTATCTTCAAAAACGCCGTGGCTCCACGTAGTTGATCAAACAGATCATCTATGCGGGGCAACGGATATCGATTTTTAATAGTCATCTTGTTTAGCTGACGGTAGTCTATGCATAATCGTATAGTTCTGTCTTTCTTCTTAACAAAGATGGCAGGTGCTCCCCAGGGAGACACACTTGGCCGAATATACTTTTTATCAATTAACTCTTTTAATTGCGATTTTAACTCATTAAGTTCCAATATGTTCATTCGGTAAGGGGCCTTTGAGCTAGGTACTGCACCCGGTACTAGCTCAATGGTGAAATCCAATTCCCTTTTAGGAGGTAATCCCGGAATTTCTTCTGGGAATACATCAACATAATCTTTTAAAACAGGGATATCTTCTATTTTTAACTTATGTATTTTAATTTTACTTTCTTCATCGGTAATTATTACAGCGTAATATTTACATCATTTTCTAACAACTCTTTTAAGTTGTAAAGCAGAAATCTTCCTTACCATAGTTTTTCTAGGAATACCCTTAACTATTACTGGTTGTTCATTACTGTTTAAGCATGTGAAAGTTTTATCGTAACAGTTTAAAATTACTCTATGTTGTTCTAACCAGTCCATACCAATCAGCAAATCATATGAGCAAAGTGGAAAAATATTAAGTTTAACAACAGTTTCAAATTTACCCATAAGTAAAGCACATTCTTTCACAAAGCAAGTTACTTTTCTTTTAGCCCCAGTGGCTAATTGAACTAACCATGAATTCTCAAACTTATCAACATATAACTTACATTTTTACACTATTTGAGATGCAATATAACTGAGACTAGCTCCTGGATCAATTAAAATGGTTACAGGGGTTTGATTAATCATACCTTCTACTTCCACCATGGAAGTCTAATATTCAGCTTGTCGGTTCTCCAAGGCTGCGTTAATTCTGGGCATGCTCCTTGCTAGTTCCCCAATAGTCATCTCCTCCTGTACGGTATGAATGTTGCTAACAGTCTTCTTCCGGTTTGGACAGACTAAAGCATAGTGCGGGCCATTACATTCCCAGCACTTGACAGGCTCTTTACGCTCAAAACCCTTGGTAAAATTTCCATGATTATTTGCAGTTTCCTTACCCTTAAAATTGTTCTGATTGTTGGGTGTACTATTCCTATTTCCCTGGAAATTCTTGTTGTTAGAATAGTTTTTGGTCTTACTATTCTTGAAATTCCTGTTAGGCACAAAATCCTTCTTCTTAAATTCAGACTGATTATTATTTTTCTTAGCCTTCTAGTTGGCCAAGATTTCTTTCTTTCGATTCTTCTCAAAACAAAAGTTAGCCTTCCTCATAGCTTCCTCCAAGGTCTTTGGGTTATCATATTCAATTCTATCTTTAATATGATATGGTAGACAGCTAAGGAATCGCTGTACTTTTGGTTTCTCATCTACTAGGTAGGGTGCATACCTAAGTAGACTTAAGAATTTGCTGTTCAGATCCTTCATTGTCATTGAACCTAACTTTAGTTCATAAAACTCCTTAGCTCTTTCCTCGTAATACTGCTCAGACAAAATTTTCTTTTTAAAATACCGCTTAAAGGTACTCCAGTTAACTTATTTCTCTTTTATACCCTTAACTCTCTTCAAGTCCTGCCACCAAATATCAGCCTTTCCTGAGAGGTTATATATAGCCATCCTAGCCTTTAACTGGTTAGAATAATTATATATTTGGAAGTACTTTTTCATCCCAAACAACTAGGACTCAGCTTCATCCCCCTTCTCAGTCTCTCCATTAAAGGTTGGTGGTTTTATCTTTTTGAATTCCCCTAAGATTTCCTCATAAGGTTTATATTTCCTCTTCTTGATGTACAGATCATCATCACTACTGTCACTAGTGGTATGGTAACTTTGTCAATCACCAAACACTTCTGACGTTGAACTACTTTCAGTTTTTGTATGCTTCATCTTTTTATATTTTCTTGGATGACTAGCATCTTCAGATTCTGACCTTCTACCCCTTCCTTCGGTTTGAAACTTGTCCATTAGGATTTGATTCAACTCTTCTTGAGACCTCAGAATCCTTTCATTCTCTTTCTTTATAGACTCCATTTCAGTTTTCAAATCTTTTACAGTCTATAATAGCTCTGAGGAATTTGTAGTTACATCCTCTGGTATAGGATCTTTGGGTAAATTTCTTGTTTCTGTAGCTAGAGACTCCTCCTATGCATACTCTCCCAGCATTTCCATACCTACCTGTTAAACTTTAGAAAAAGACAATTCTCTGTTGAATAACATAAAAATAAAATAAAATACGTTAGCATAATAATTTAATTTACTGTTTTATGAAATCTAGTCGGGTTGCATCAAGGCCTAGTGTTTGAACCTTGTGCTCTGATACCACATGTCACAACCCCAAATTTTCACAAAAATTTAAAATTTTTGAGTTAACAAAAAATGTTATAACCTGCGGTTCTACTAATAGCTAACAGTTGGCATAACGAAACAGTTAAGTAATTGGTTTCTAAAATAACTTAACAGTTTATTTTTCGTAGCAAGATTAAAATATTTTTGTGTGCTATTTGCTTCAGTTTATTGATTAGTTCTTTTATGTCAGTAGGTGGAATCTAATTTTAAATCCGGGGCTTACTTAGCATTCGTGCTAACGCAGATGAATATTGTTTCTTACAGGTTTTTACAGGTATGATCGATCGAGTATATATTTTTAAAAGATCTAATAGTGTCGGCAGTATTTTGTTTGCAAATTAAAAAGCTTATAACAATAAGCTGCTAAACACTAGACAACTCCTGTAAGGTAAAATCATTTGATTTTCATCAGTTGTTCAAATAAACAAGCTTGGAAAAAATGTAATGACAGTACAGCATATTTGTGACTCTAACACTAGAATCTCAGATATGAGTATTTCTTCTTTAGTCTAAGTAATTTGTAATACTAATAAACATTGTTTTCTTGACAATATTTTTGCACTAATATCTTGTCTTGCCTGTATATTTATTGTCCTTTAAATTATTTCTATAAGGTATTTACAACCTATTATCTTATGAATAGTAAAAACCTTTGAGTGTAGAAACTATGACCATTATACCCTTCTACCAGAGCTTAAGGTTACCAATACTTTGTTCCCAAGTTTAACTCTGTGTTCTATTAACTTTTGAAAATTAATATGATCGTTCTTATTCCTATCATCAGTTTTATCTCTGTAAATATTTTACTGTCCACTAGACACTTTGTATGAGCATAAAGCCAAGTTGAGTATACTCCCAAGTATTAACAAAGTAATGTCGCATAAACTATGTGACAAAATTTTGTGATAATACTCTTATCTTTAGCTTTGTACTACCTCACAGTTCGATGCGATGTGAGTTATCAGTTCACTTATATTTCATAGATATGCATAATTGACTTGTTCGATGAACATTCAATCTACCAAAAGTTTGCTATTATAACGTATTCAATTCTAGCCTTTAACTTCTTTGGCATTATTACAAGATACTATCTATAAGTGTTAGACATGTAATATTCCTAAAGCAAAAGAGTTTACTATGCTTAAGCTATAATTTAACTTGTCACTAGAGACACTATAGTCATGTCCTATCTAACATACACTCTTTTTATAACTATACTAAAGACTTTAAATTTAATCTATTTTATAAACAAAACATATATCACATGATTTCATTCTACTCAAAACAATGTTTAGAGTATTGTCGTGCCACCAAATTAACATATGGTAAAGTTTAAAATAAGACTACATTATATCGTTATGGTAATGTTTACTATGTGATAACACTATGTCATTGATAGCAAGGGTTTGTGCTTAATCCAAAACGGGCTTAAATTATGGTTTATACGTGACACGAAGCTTGGTCAACGTAATCCCTCCACGATGATAATCTTGTGATTAAGTTAACATAATACACAGTGTTGTTGATTAGTGAATTGATTACGAATTATTGGGTTGTTATTATGTTTTAATCCACGTTGCAATGAACAAATAATTGTTAAATGCCTCGATGCAGGAACTATAGGACATGACCCTCGTTGCATGGTTAAAATTTGTGGCTACATGGTTGAATCTTGTCCACGTCTGGAAAATACATATACACTAGAAACCTAACCCAACGCATTATTGTCCCGTAGTTTAGGCTGGCTCCAGGGTTGCTTGGCTTGTTTCCCATGGCGGCTGTCATTCTCCTGGTTACCGTCGCCTTATACCTTGACTCCGTGCTACCTCCGTTCTTCAGTGAGTGGTTTTAATTACTGGTTCCTTCTCTGCCAAACGTGGAGTTATCCTTCCTACTACCTTCATTTCACTGCCTGTGAAAAACTTCTTACAAGCGCGTGTAGCTTAGTGATTGCTTCAGTTTTCCTTCTCGGCTCTTCATAGCTTGCTATTGTGTGCGGTTCTGAGAGTTGTTGGTTTCCCCAATGCACCATTTATAGGTGATAGTGCTTGTAATTCCGCTCACCATACTCCCAGTGATAGGTAAAATCATAAAAGACCTTTCTTTCATTTTATTGCAAGTTTTAGTATAGCATAATTTTCAAGCTTAAACTCATAAGATAATTTACTGACAGGGTTTACCATTACTACAGGTACTCGTTGAAGTGAAACTTGTACAAGGGTAAGAAGACAACCCTTGCAACGACCGTGGCTCATGTCTTCAAACTCGGGTAAGCCCCGTGGTCTGAAAGATGGGTTCTCCCTTAATTACAGTTAGGGTGGTCATTGGACTCGCCCAGGGTTTGAATACCCTTTCTCGTCTTGCCACGAGTTATATTATGCTTTTACTCTTTACAGGTTGTTTATAAGAATGTTTAAATTGAAACCCTTGATAGGGTGGATGCATTTTGTAAGTGTAGTGTACTTGTCGAAGCTTGGCTTTGCAGTCGGTTTAGGTTGTAAATTTTGCAAAGGTAGCTTTGCTGTGACTTGTTTTGGTTGTTAGCAGCTTATGTTGTACTCTGTATAATTTAGGGTTTTTACCCTTTCTGAATATTAATGAAGTTGAACTCAGTTGAGTATTTTATAATGGTTTTATATATTAAATTTTGAAGGCTGGTACTCACAGCCATGATGTAAATCTTGTTTATTTAATGAAATTCACAGGTTAGGGTTTGACCTGTAAAAACCTTATTTGGTCTATATTACTCTTATGTTAATAATTATGTTGTTTCTCTATTTTAATCTATATGTCCTTAAAGGACTGAGAGTGGATTATTTGTCTATTTAAGATGATTACAAAATTGATACGAAAATGGTTATTATGTCTGTACTAGTAATGTATTAGTTTTTTAAGGGTTTGAATCCCGACATTTAGATGTATGCTATTATTAATAGACTTCGTTTCATTTGTAAATGCAATTGCACCTGTTAGTCAATAATGTGGTTTATCTTTGTTACATAGCAAATTTAGTCAGTAGTTTAAAAAGAATTAACCGGAGTATACCCTAGGTTATTACAGTACTAAAAATATTTAGAATTTATACTCAGAACATGAGCTAGGGTTTACTCCCTCTATTCTTAAATAGGATATTGTTTCCTATGTTATTATCTTGTAATTTTTATTACTGTTGTACAGTTTTTCCTTAATTTGTTTTTATAAATTAATTATCTATAAATGTCACAGTTTTAAGGATAATAATAACATTATTTATATTTATAATACTATTATTTAAGTATAATTTATACTCTTAAGTTTATGTTGGTTCTTATTTGTATAGTGACTATGACTGAAAGTAGTCTGTAATATTAGTGTTAGTTTAATTCAATTTTGTATTTGTAGACTTACTTAGAGCACAAATTAAAAGAACCTCCTTACTTATCAGTATTCTTTATAACTACACTGTCTGCAAAAATATGAGAATAGTTTATAATATTAACTTAAAACCCTGAATTATTACTGTCCTTTAGCTATTTAAAGCTAAGTAAGGACTACTGTAACCTTTATCATATTATTTAACTATAGTTCAGATAGATGCAAGAATATTAGTTGTCACTAATAGAAGAAGAAAAGCTATTAGTATTATGTTTATATCTTTTCTTAACATAAACTATTAACTTTCAACTGATAAAACTAATTCTTCTATTTTCAATGTAAAAGTACAGTTTATGGAAATAGAAACTGTGTAGAAAATAATTTATAAAGTTAAGCATACTAATGATAATCAGTAATATGAGTATTGTTCTGTACAAACATGTTATTTACACAGTCTATTTCTGATAACATGTATGCAAAACAAATTAATAATCTTTCTAGAAAACAACTATCTACTGAGAAGTAACATTTCGTTACTATGAAAACATAAATATTCGATTCATTTATAATCCAACCATACTTCATTTACTTAAACAAACTAACTGTGCTAGAGTACGATCTGGATTACTCCAGATGGGGAAAAACATAGGTAGGATTTATCTTTCATCACAGTACAGATTCAGTCTAGAATAACTAAGAAATTTCAACACATCATAACATAACATCATTCAATATTTGCTCATACACAGAGATAAACTACAACACAGAAATTAAAAGGTAATGGAACCTATCTTTAAAGTTGGACGACAACAGCAATGGGAGGCCGTTCCTCCCTACCAACTCCTGGAGAGCGATCAAACAGCGACTTCTCAGGACCCCCGAGCCTGTTCTGATTTGCTTGGCTGGAACTAGGTGGAGCAATCAACAAAGTACCAGTCCTGAGACTCAATACCAACTCTGCATACTGCAGTAAGATCTTTCAGCTGCAAAGCTATACTAGATCAACTTTCTGCAGTTTACCCCTCAAACACCTTCCTTCCAATTTTCCTTTCCAAATGAATTCCTTGAAGTGCATTCACCTGAATGATTATTCTCCTGGAATGAGCAACCTCAGCTCTCTACATTGGGCACTTTTAATAAGATTGCCTAGGTCTTTTTGGGTTAGTTGTCATTAATTGAGCCACCTTCTCTGATCCGACTTTCTCGGGGGATCATGACCCCAAATGTAGGGAAGTTTCCATCTACAACATAGGAAGTGTTTGAGGATGCTACCACTTGTCTTTTTGCTCTCCACCTAGTTACTTCCACCAACTTGACCGGTACACTCTTTTTAACATCTCTCCCAAGCGGTTGTCTCCAATTTTTATTTATTTAAAATTAAATATTCAGAATTACATTCTATATTCTTGACTCTGCTGAGTCATCAGTTTCCACTTAGTATTAAATTTAACATAATGTCTGGGAATAAAATCAAAATAAGATAACATTATTTTACAAAATTGGGGCATGTGACAATCATGGATGGCGAAGAACCTAGGGGTAGAGGCAAAGAGGTTTAAGTTAGTTGATCTTGCAAGCATGGATTTCAAAAGGGCTCTCACATCCTCAAATATCAAGGTTGTCTTTAGGCAAACACGTATATGGCCATTGAACTACAATGCTCTTATGTATGACATTGGTTGTAGTATGGAACTTGATGCGGATGGCCAAGAAGATGTGGTGAGTGAATATCCTATGGATGTCAAAGAGCATGTGGATGTCCAACAAGATGCAGATGTTGTGGACAATATATTGTCCCTATCTCAAGGAAATTGCTAGGGATTTGGTGTTGCTGCTGATGATGAATTGGTTAGCGCTACAAAATTTGATGACGAATTAGTGGAAGATAACACAGGGCTAGGTGGTCCAGGTGACACACATGTGGATTTTGTAGCACATACTAATGTGTTCGATGGTTTTCATAGTCCATGTAGAAAAAATGATATATTGGCATTGCCAAAACTTGTATCGCAGCCATCATGGTTGGCAGAGGCCATGATGAAATTCAACAGACACATTGGCATTTCCACCAAAGATGAAAGAATGAACATGCTTTCAGAGCCAACAGTCATCTAAAATGAGATTATCCATTGTGATGTTGATGATGAGTCAATAGAAGAACCTAACATAGACAACGACGATACTGCAGTAGAAGAACCTCTCCTAACGTATCCTCAACCACTGCAAGGGAACACACCAATACTTGGCCAACTCCTAAAGTTGCTAGTGGAGAGAGTGTTAACGCAAGGAATACAAGGATATATAAACATTATCCGATTGGGCCAGATTTCACAAGTACTCACTTCAGAAGACTACCTAAGCCTCTTGGTTGAATCTGAACAAAAGAAGCATGCTTTGCAGTAATTAAAACAAAGGAAGAAACATCTCGCAAAGGAAAATAAGGAAGAATGGATGACTGCAGTTGAACATTGAGCATAGGAAAGGATTGCAAGAGAGAACAATCGACAATAAAAAGAGCACCAGAAATGGTTGGAAAGGTAGGAAAAGAATGTAGGAAAGGCACAATAGATGAACCAAAATTCTGCAAGAGCAACCGAGGAAACAAATGTGGTGGCCAACACTACAAGAACAACTAAGAAAATGAAAATGATGGTAGGATCATT
>LPNX010355687.1:543607-630225 GCA_001517045.1 Pseudotsuga menziesii | reverse complement strand
CGCCCCCCCCCCTTCTATTATTACTAGTGTAGGGGCCCATTCTATGTTTTCCTATCCAACACCTACAATTATTTTGTGGGTGTCAAGCACAAGTCAGGAATATGGCTATTCAAATACTTCTTGGTTGCAAGGATTAAATTGGCCTCAATCCATTGCCACCAACCCCACCCATCTTGATCAAATATGCTCAGCAAGGTCACCCTACTTGGCTCAAACAGGAAACTCGACAAGAAATGACGGTGAAGGTACCCAACCTCATGAAGAATATGATATCTAGTGTATAGCCTAACCAAATTCAATGTGGATTTTGTTCTCAAGGAATTTAAATTTTGTTAAGCTTCAATCAAGCATGATGAGAGCTTGACATAAACTAAAACCTAGGTCAGAGTTTCCACACTACAACAAATCTTAGGCCTTGACATCTACTACAATTAGAGGCATTGTATTTTAGTACTATTAATACAAACTGCAATTGTTTTATGATACATGAGTAGGTTTTATTTATGATTGTTTATTTCCATTCTATGATTGTTTAATCATCATGACCAAAGGAATATAAGCTGTAATAATAGTAATCTAGGCTACAATAACCATCACCATAATAAATCATAATTCAGCTACCAACACTGAAAGCAATGCACAATAAAATTGTCAACAAACATAATGACAATGTATTCACAACATTTTCTTTTTATGCAGCTTCAATCAAGCATGACGAGGGCTTGACATAATATAAAACCAAGTTCAAAGTTTTAAAACATAATATAAATCTTGGGGCGTGACATCTACTACAAATATGAATATAACTATAAAGTTCAAATATATACTACTAAAAAGTTTCAGTAATATGAATATAAATTGCAGTTGTTTTATCATACATGATCATGTTTTATTTAGGATTGCTCATCTCCATTCTAATGAAATCTTCATGACCAAATGAATCCAGGCCACAATAATAACTAGGCTACAATAATCATAACCATAATAAATCACAAAATATTGCTACCAACACCGAAAGCAATGCACATTCATCCACACCAAAAGACAAACCGTTCCAAATTACATAATTGTCAACCAACACAGCTACAATGTATTGTCTGCATATGCCTACAAAAAAGTCAAGAAATGAATCAAAAAACCAAATCTCATTTGCAGTGAAAACAAATAATAATCTACGAAACCCTCCACTGCCAACCTTAAAAAAATAACTTGTAACTAATGCATAATTGCTATATAATTAATCAATTAATTCATGGTTGTAATGTTTCCTTAAAAAGACAAACAAGTGGAAGCATCACCAAATTAACCAAAGCCACAAATTACAGACATGCATATTGTAACACCCCGGTTTTGACCCCAATGCATTAAATATACATGATACATATCTTGTAAATAATCATGGTGCGGAGCTAAAGGAAAAGGCCCCACCATCGATTGGTTATGTTATGTTTCAGATTGAAATTGTCACCGATGGTATATCGGGGCATGCAACATACATATTAAATTGTGGCATCGTGTAAATGTGCATTTTTAATTAAATAAACCCAACCAACTATGTTCACTGCAACCAAATTGAGAAGGGGCATGACTCCCAAGGATAAGGAGGGGGAATGTTAAACCTTGAGCCATGGGGGGGGGGGGGGGGGGGGGGGGGGAAATCCGTGTGTCACCACCCTATTTGTTCTGTTGTTAGTTGGGGCATCTAATTGCTGGCAGGAAAACCACTACGCTCATGCCTGCACTCTCTCCACGACATGCCTTCTAGGTTGTGGATGGTCTATCCACTATCCAGATCATGAGTCTGTTCATTTTCCCTCACGCTGAGTGGAGTTAAAAGGGGGCCGCAATTCATTGATTGGGGTTCATTCTCCTCTGTCCCACAGACTGTTGGCTTGTGGGTTGGTTCTTCCTTTTCTCAGGAAGTGGTGGTCTGCGGCTGTGTCCATCCTCCTATTCACACATAGAGTTTGTGTCTTTTCCACCATTGCAGACTGTGTAACGTTCTGTTACTCCATCATCAAATCGTGGCTGTGTTTTGTTCCACCGCTTTGTTGGCTGTGTATTTTTCCCTCACGCACAGATTGGGAGTCGATTCCTTTCCATTTTCTGTTTGAGTAAGTTCTCCACCGATTGCATTGGGGATTGTGTGTTGTGGGTTCATGGTTGTTCGTGGGCTATTGTTGCCACGATTGCTTGGCTGTGTTTTTTTGCCTTGTGTTTTGGCTGTTGTAGGTTGCTGTGGAATCGTTTTGGCCACGATAGGGCCAAGAACGATTCAGGGAGTTGTTTTCCTCTGTTAAAGCTTGAATAGTTGTTTTGCTGCATGCATGCAGTGGTTTTGTCCTCAGACTGCATTGGAGTGGTGAATGAGGGCCTGATGTGATTGATAAACCTGGTGGTTTGGGAACCAAACAGACAGAGCTAGTGGGATGGCTTTCTTCTCCAAAACCCCTGAATAGCACTAGAAGGGAGATCAGGGTCTGAGGGACTGCGTTGCAGAGAAAGGATTGATTTCCTTGTGTTGGGTGTGTGTGGGTGTCCTAGAAGCCAGGCTGGTTCTGGTGTAGGTGTCTTCAGCTCTTCAATGAGCTCACCAGCTTAGCATTTATCCTTTCCTAGCTCGTGGATGGCCTGATAAACCCAACCTTGTTGGCTTGGCTGATATGTTGTTCGCCTGATAAACCCAACTGTGTTGGCTTGGCTGAATTGTGTACCCTTGTGGTGTTGTTATCCTTGGCTATGTGTGAGCTTGCTAGTTCCTTATTCCTTGGGGAATCATGCCCGACTCGAGGGTGGCAACGTTGCTAAGAGATTAAAGAGCACACGGCCTATGGTTGGGTGGAACGTTGCAGCGACGTAGCTGGTTGCGGAACAAGTTCTCTATAAGATAAGTATTCTTGCCTAACTTGTGTCTGCAATTATATTTACCATTGACGAATGATGATGCACATGTTGAATGCTGAACCGTATATGAATGCATGTTGTTTTGTTTCCGCTATGTATATGAATGATTAATGCTTCGTAATATGTTTTATGTTTTTAAGTATCATGCTTCAGCATTACATGTATGTATGTTCTTGTTCATGGGGATAGATGCCTGGATGATTGATGTATGGTAATGTCCTCCTCGCTGGTCGGAGGGTTGGGGACGTTACAATGTGGTATCAGAGCTCTGGTTGTAGCATGGGCCTGAATGGGCCATGAAGATGCAGTGACAGAGCTTATGTTGCAGAATTTGGGCCTCAGAGGGCCATGAAAGAAGAATTAACAAAGGCAAGTTGCTTACTGTCTAGAAGAAACCAGGAGGAAATGGGTGATGACAGGAAAATTCACAAAAATTTTCAAGTGCCAGAATTGTCAGCTCATCGAAAAACTTAGTGACAAGTTCTTCCGATGCAGCGGAGCCCTTAGTGGGAAGGCCACCTGACAGATGGTAATCGAAAGGAAATTGAGGAAAGCTTGTGTTCGTCGGTCGTCAGCCCATCAGAGGACTAAGGGAGAAGGTCCTCCGACACCGAGGAAGAATTAGTCTAAAGACTACCCGATGCCGAGGAATTTTGGAAAAAATTGATGAAGTAATGGAATCATCGACAATCGGCGATGATTAGTTGATCTCATCGTCGACGCTTAGCTGCTCATGTTGTCGATGCGGTGAAAGTTTGGCAACTACATCGAAAGAGGTTAGATGATATTGTGTTGCCATTGCGGATGGCTAGACAACTATGCTTCCGACGGGTAGAGCCTCCGACCGTCGATGCCGCAGAGGATAGTTGATCCGATGGCCGATGCGGCGGAAGACAAAGGAGGAAAGTTCCAAATTTTTTTCTAAGGTACGAGATCGTCGGCCATTGAAAAATGTTAGTGGTATTCATTGCCGATGAACAACGGAAGGAATTAGTGGTTCAAACGCCGCCGTTGCGGAAGCCTAGTGCACTAATCCTCCGATGGATACAGGTTCCACTTGCCGATGCCGTGATGGTTGTGTTTTAGTCACCGATCGAAAATTGTTAGTTGATGCGGCAATGTATAGGGGAAGATGGAGGCAACAGAGTCGGTGGAAGATAAAGGGATCTCTCGCTTACAGATAGTTAAACGAATCGACAAAGAATAAGAGATGGTTGAGCCGATGAAGTGGCGGAAAAGAAGACTAAAGAGAAAATTTTGAAATTTTTCTAAGTCGTAGAATCATCGACCATCGGCAAGGATTAGTTGATGACGTCATCGATGAACATCGAAAGGAGTTAACGGTTCGCGCGCTGCCATTGCGGAAGTCAATAACTAAACCTTCCGATGGGTAGAAGATCCAACTGCTGATGTTGATTAAGTTTCCCTTCAAATCGTCGATCGGAAATCATTAGAGGTTTCAGCCGCTGAAACAACGGAAGGTTAGTAAGGAGAAGATCTGATGTGCAGTCGTTGACATCGTCGATGCAGATCGGAAGTTTAGTTGGTTTACCCGCCGAAACGCCGGAGAATTAGTAGGGAAGAGACCCGATTAGAGGAAAATTTTGAAGATTTGATTTGAGTATAAATTCATCAGAAAATTATTAAGGATTAGGCTGCCGATCGGAAGGAATCAAAGGATTGTAAATTTGCTGTTGCGGCAGTCCAAAGCACTATCCACCCGATGGATAGTAGGTCCGATAGCCGATAGGTTCCCGTAGAAACCGCAGTGAGATCACTTTTCGCCGTTGCGGCTGCCCAAGGGACTGCGCACCCGATGAATAACGCGTCCGACCACCAATACCGCGGAGAACCTTAGATGATGAAACCGCTGATGGATAGACCTTGGCATCGCCGTTACAGTTCGGAGAGTTAGATCGCTACGGACCCGAAACATTGGAGGGAAATAAACAAACAGACTGCCGATGAGCAGCAGGGAAAATTAGTGGTTTTGGCCGTCGAAACGTCGGAACATTAGTCGGGATGAGAATCGATCCTGTACAAGGAAATTTGGGTTTTCAGTGGATTTTTCAAGCAGTTTTCAACTGTTTTTTTTAGTGGATTTTTCAGCAGACTGTCGGTAGATTACAGGGCTGAACAAGGAGAGAGCAAATTTTGTGTTTTAAGCAAAATTGTTGTTTTATGAAATTCCAAAAGAGGTAGTTAGGTAGTTTGATTTATATTAATGATATTCATCTAACAGTTTGCTTCTAACACATTTGCAAAATCATAGACAGCTTCCAAGAGCGGTATTTCAGAAATTGCAGTGTGGTAAAGCAAGAGGTGGTTCAGTCATGAGAACCCATGATGGGTATGATGCTCAGGATTCTTACGAGTGTGCAGGAGATGCCATGGGAGAAAATGTCCATAATGGGAATGATGACATAGAGTCTAATGGAAGGAGATTCCAAGAGACACCGTTTGAGGTTGCAACCACCATGAGAAGCTTAATTAAAGCTCAGGAAGAGCAACATCAGTTGAATGCTGCCATGTTATAGAGTTTGACAGACTTGCAGAGAAAGATAGATTCTGGACGAGGTACATCAAGACCATAAGGTAGTAAGAGCAGCACTAGGAGAAGGAGAAAAACTTCTAGTGGATCATCTGATTCTGAAGAATCCAGTGGAGATACAAGTTCATATTCTCGTAAAAGGAAAAGAAGAAGGCATCATAGGGATCGCTCTCGAGATGAATTTAGGAAAGCTAAACCTCCTACATTTGATGGTGAGATAAAGACTGGACAAGAGGCTGAAGCTTGGCTTCTTGGGATAAAGAAGTACTTTCAAGTGCAGGATTATTTAGGAAACATGAAGGAAAGAGTTGCCATATTCAATCTGAATGGAAGAGCCTCCATTTGGTGGGAACACTTCAAGTAAGTAAAGAAGATCAATGAAAGGAAACTGAAGTGGAAACAGTTCAAGAAGTATTTCAGGCAGAAATACCTCTCTGACAGGTATTATGATGACAAGATCAAGGAGTTCCATGAGCTGAGATTGGGACAGCAGACCATGGATGAATATGCAAACAAGTTCCTGGAATTTTTGAGGTATGTCCGATACATTAGAGATAAAAAAGTGAAGGTCCAGTGGTTTCTGAGTGGATTGCCTTAGTCTCACAAACATAGAATTGAGTTTTATGAACTGAGAACTCTTGAAGAAGCGATAAGGAAGGATAAGTATTGCTATGAGCAAAGCAAAGGTAAACCTGATTACCATAAGGCATGGAAGGACAAGAAGAATGAGAAGTTTGACCAAAGAAGGAAAGGTTTCAAACCTTCTAGATTCAAGAATCAGCAGAAGCAGTGATCCCAAGCTGCGAGTAATCTAGTTGGAGTGACAGTTGGAAAACCTAAAGATCCACCACATAATAAAGGTCCACTCAAATGTTGGAAATGTGAAGGACCCCACTTGCGCAGATATTGTCCACTTGAGAATGAAAGTGCAAGGCCAGCTTATAACATTCAGGAAGCAGAGACAATGGGTCAAGTAGTAAGGGCAGTCCCTAGAATTTATGCAACACTGGAGGACGGCCAGGTAGATCACCAGGAAACTGTGGTTGAAGTTGCAGGTAAGATTGTTGAACAATTTGTTTCTATTTTGATTGACCCTGGTTCTACTCACAGTTACATTTCTCCTAGAGTAGTGGATATTTGTGCTTTTAAGAAGGTAAAGCATAGAAAATCTTGGTTAGTTTAGCTAGCCACTGAGACTAAGAGAAAGGTTAGTGAAGTGGTAAAGAAATGTCCATTGGTTATGAATGGATTGATCACTTGTGTGGATCTGAATGTCCTACTGCTTGGTTCCTATGATTTCCTCATTGGAATGGATTGGTTAGAGGCTCACAGAGTGAAGCTTGACTCTTATAACAAGACTTTTGAATGCATGAATGAAGAAGGAAACCCAGTAGTTGTGAAAGGTATTCCGACGGTAATTTTAGTAAGACAGGTTTCAACAATGTAGTTGAAGAAGTTCTGTAGGAAAGGTTGCCAGTTGTATGCAGTTCGTATTCTGGAACCAACAGGAGATGAAACTACTAGGTTGGAGGACTATCAGGTGTTACAGGAATTCAAGGATGTGTTTCCTGATGAGATTCTAGGGCTTCCTCCAAAGAGGGACATTGATTTCACCATTGATCGGCACCAATGTCCAAGACACCCTACATAATGAGTACATTGGAGATGCTAGAGTTGAAAATGCAACTCCAAGAGTTGTTGGAAAAGAAGTATATCCGACCGAGTGTGTCTCCTTGGGGAGCACTGGTTGTGTTTGTGAAGAAGAATGATGGTACACTCAGGTTATGTATTGATTATAGATAGTTGAACAAAGTTACTGTGAAGAATAAATATCCTTTTCCTAGGATTGATGACCTCTTTAATCAAATGAGAGGAGAAAAGGTATTTTCCAAGATTGACTTGAGGTCTAGTTACCATCAGGTGAGAATCAAGGATGAAGACATTCATAAGACAACCTTCAGGACAAGGTATGGGCATTATGAGTTTGTAGTGGTACCATTTGGTCTCACCAATGCACCGACTACATTTATGTGCCTTATGAATAGTGTCTTCAGCAAGTATTTGGACAAGTTTGTTCTTGTTTTCCTTGATGACATTCTTGTTTATTCTAAGAATGAGGAAGGTCATGAAGAGCATTTGAGATTGACATTGCAATTGCTCAGGGAGCATCAGCTGTATGCAAAACTGAGGAAGTGTGACTTCTACAGAGACAAAATTCAGTATTTGGGTCACATTATCTCAGAAGAGGGTATATCAATGGTCCCTGAGAAGATTGAAGCCATTACGAATTGGCCTACTCCAAGAAATGTGACGGATGTAAGATCTTTTATGGGACTTGCATGATACTACCGGAGATTCATTGAAGGATTCTCCAAAGTTGCACATGCCATCACTTCTTTGCAAAAGAAGGGGACAAAGTTCGAATGGACTTCGAAGTGTGAAGAAAGCTTCCAAGGGTTGAAGAATCTTCTCACCAATGCACCAGTACTGAAAGTTGTAGAACCAGAGAAAGATTTTGTGGTATGTACCGATGCATGCGGACAAGGGCTAGGAGGAGTCCTTATGCAGGACAACCACATGATATGTTATGAGTCAAGAAAGTTGAAGGAGCATGAGAAGAACTATGCCACTCATGATCTCGAGCTTGCAACCATAGTACATGCTCTCAAGATGTGGAGACATTACTTGATGGGTTGAAGATTTGAACTCAGAACAGACCATTGTGGTCTGAAGTATTTGTTTGATCAGCCTACTTTGAATGCTAGGCAAGCAAGATGGCTGGAATTTTTATGTGAGTTCGATTTTGAATTCAAGCACATAAAAGGGAAAGAGAATAAGGTAGCTGATGCGCTCAATAGGAAGGTACAGGAAATGTATGTGGCATCTCTTAGTATTTGCCAATTAGATTTGAGGCAGTAGATTGCTAATCATGTTGCTAGAGATGAATTGTATGGGCAGGTAAAAGACAAATTGCAGCAGCAAGGTCTTGAGAATAGGTATGAGGGATATAAATTGGAAGAAGATGGACTTCTTACTTATAAAGGCAGAATTTATATTCTGAATGTAGCATATTTGAGGAGAGTTGTTATGGATGAAATCCATCAAGCTCCGTACTCTGGTCATCCAGGATATCAGAAGATAATTGCTACAGCTAGAAAGCAATACTTTTGGCTAGGAATGAAGAAGGACATGACTGAATACATTTCAAGGTGCATGAAATGTCAACAGGTGAAGGTTGAGTATCAACATCCAGTAGGTTTGTTGCAGCCTTTGCTAGTTCCGGAATGGAAATGGGAAGTATTTTCCATGGATTTTATTACAGGATTGCCAATGACTTGGAGACAACATGATTCCATCATGGTTGTGGTAGACAAGTTGACAAAAGCAACACATTTTATACCGGTGAAGTCTACGCATAAGACTGATGACATTGCAAAGATCTTCATGAAGGATATTTTCAAATTGCATGGATTGTCGAAGGAAATAGTTTTTGACAGAGATGTCAAGTTCACTTCCAATTTTTGGAAAGGGTTGTTTGCAGATTTTGGTACAAAGCTAAACTTCAACACTGCCTACCATCCTCAGACAGATGGGAAAACAGAACGAGTTAGTCAGGTGCTTGAAGATATGCTTCGCATGTATGTGATGGACAAATCGACCAAGTGGGAAGATTACTTACACTTGGTAGAGTTTGCTTACAACAATGGATAGCAGGCATCCTTGGGGATGAGTCCGTACGAAGCTTTGTATGGAAGAAGGTGTAGGACACCAGTGACTTGGGATAACCCAGTGAACATGGTTGTGCTTGGACCAGAATTGCTCAAGGAAATGGAGCAAGAGGTTGTAAAGATTAGGAAGAATCTGAAAGCAGCACAAGACAGAAAAAAAATCTATGCAGATAAGCATAGGATGAATAGAGAATTCAGTGTTGGGGATCATGTTTACCTCAGAGATGAACTGTGTTGGCTTGGCTGAACTGTGTACCCTTGTAGTGTTGTTATCCTTGGCTATGTGTGAGCCTGCTAGTTCCTTATTCCTTGGGGAATCATGCTCGTCTCGGGGGTGGAAGCGTTGCTGAGAGATTAAAGAGCACGTGGCCTATGGGGTGGAACGTTGCAGCGACGTAGCTGGTTTCGGAACACGTTCTCTATAAGATAAGTATTCTTGCCTAACTTGTGTCTAAAATTATATTTACCGTTGACGAATGATAATGCACATGTTGAATGTTGAACCATATATGAATGCATGTTGTTTTGCTTCCGCTATGTATATGAATGATTAATGCTTCGTAATATGTTTTATGTTTTTAAGTATCATGCTTCAGCATTATATGTATGTATGTTCTTGTTCATGGGGATAGATGCCCGGATGATTGATGTATGGTAACGTCCTCCTCGCCGATCGGAGGGTCGGGGACGTTACACATATCAACCATACTCATAACAGTTTGAAATACATTCAAGCAACACCCATATTCATTCATGGTATGCAATAACCCTTGTTTCTCCAAACTAGACTAATGATGTCAAGAATACAAACTCTCCTTAGACCCAAAGACACCTGAAAGATCTCAACAAGCAGAATCCAGTTTGCAATAACCACATAGTTTCTGAAATACATTTATAGGATGCCCATAATCCACCATGACAATTGGATAGATCTAATGTCGAGAAAGCCATTAACATGCAACCATTATCCTCCCAAAATTTCATACAAACATACCCTAAAAACCTCCTCACCACCAAAGAAACCCTAAAAATGAAAACAAGTCAAGGCATCACAACAATAGTCAAAGAATGATACGCAATTATCAGAAATAGTCATGTTTAAATGTTTTTAAATGGGTTGGAAATGAATTCACATCTTACACCTATAAACATCCACAACCACCATAGAAACCACACATACAACAACACTGTCACAAAAACGGAGCAAGGTCATACCAATTACAATGTCAATACAACTAGAAAAGAAAAGCCAACAAACCCGCTGCTAGAGATACCCATGAAACCACAAAGGAAGTGTCATAAAGATATAACAATCATCCATGGACAACCAGTTGTAGGATGCCTGAAACCCTACCAGATTAAACACCATGGCGGCACCAGTTGCAGGATGCCCGAAGTTGAGGCCCGTTGGACTGACACTGAAATTGCCAGTTGAAATAGCCTATGAAATTTCCAGTTGAACAACAACTTTCATATCTAGGAAACTATTTTTTTTCACAGTGGCTTTAGTCCCAATGTTAAGCATTATAAACTTTCATAGAATCACACAAAATCTATATTATGCCATGCCAAATAATTCAAATGTTCATATTTGAACTCAAGTTCTAAAAAACGATGCCCAATCATCAAAAGTCCAACACAGTAATGCCACAGACCCAGACTATGATCACTTTTCATCTCTAGAAATGAAAAACCTAAATCTTTTTTCAAAATTTTGTTTCTAGATTCCACGAATGAGGTCAAATAATTTTGAAATTTAGAAGTCTTCAATCACATATTATCAAACTTTTGAATAATTCGAAGTCAAAATACCTTAGATAAGAGGAGAAAATTTTCCTATAGTTATCTTCCAATTGCTCTAAATCGACCATAATATCAACCATTACTGCAATTTGTGGGTTTGTATAGTTCATGGTTTGGAAAAATTCCATGAGAATGCTTTGTTAGTGGAATTGGTTATAACACAAAGCCCTAATCTTGATGAGTAGACTATTTAAGCATGGATTTTGGGTGTGAAATCTAAAACACAAAAAGAATGACAATCAATCTCCTAAATGGTGAAGTTCATGATAAACCTCAAAAAGATTTCTGGTTTGATCTCAAAACAAAAATTGAGCCAAAACACAAAATTTAACTATAACCAGAAACAATTTGCCGAGGAAAAAACCACAAGTTTTTTGAACATCAATCACAATTTTATTTTCCTACTAACAGTAAAAAAATCATGTGTATAGTCAAGACAAATTGTAATCTATGAAGTATGTCGTAGAATCATAAGACCGTAAATAATTTTCAATTGAACTGCCTTTCAAAATAACCCCAAACAAAACGGTAACCAAATGCAAACTCAACTGCCACTTTCACCATTATCACCATTATGTAAATTTATCACCATTTTTTGAGATAAGAACCATTAACTCAAACATGTTTTGTTCAAGAATAAGGGGTAGGGAAAATAATGTCCATAGGACACAATCTCATAATTTAGCCAAAATAAATTAATTTTGCAAATCATAGCATTTCATATAAGATAATACTATGAGTCCGCTTACCTTCTAATGCTTAAAACTTCATGAGATGAGAGCCAAAAACTGTTTGCAAAAATATCTAGGTGCACTCTACAGGCAGGTGAAAGCCAAATTTCTTGAAATGAACAGTAAAAATGAGCTTGATAGAGATGGAAACAAACGAGAAATTAACCATTAACACTCCATGTACTTTGGAATTCAATATTGGGGCATGCAATGCATCAATCGAGTCCCACGATGAACCACTTTTTGAAACACAACTTGTGTCCACCAATGTGGGGGTTTACACCAAGCTAACTCACCTTTCCATATACAGAAATCACCTTTTTTAAAATGCTAACAATTAGTTCATTTATGGAGAAATTTGGTCATATCCCTTGTATGGTCGCCAAATAAATGTTGATGAAAAGGGATGTAATTCCTTATACCAACATTTTCAAATTTTGTCAAGCTAATGTTGAATAAACAGGATTGTTACCCTGATTTAAAGACTAACTAAATAATAAAAATACATTTGCAAGATTTTTATACAAAAAACAAAAGAACAGTTTTTTTTAAAATATATGTATATACTGAAAAGAAAAATAAACTATTCAATACTGTTATAGTCATATTATGCATAATGACTTAAATAAACAAAAAATCAGACCAAAATGAGACAGAATACATAACAAATTTTATTGATTTCTTTTTGAGTTTACAACTAAAGTTATTATTTTCATGCCCCTGCAAGGGTAAGGACCAGAATAATGCCTAGAAATCAAAGGTGGAATCATGCATCACACTAGGGTTTCTAGTTTACAAAAGAATAAATCAAAGAAGACTTTGTTGGACCAATCATGCATTAAACATGCCACAATCTTGACTCTGCAAAAATAGTTCTTATCAGCATTGAAAATCAACTTCGAAACTAATAAATTAAATAGACTGTCAAAACAAGTGAACAACCTTTTAAGGCATAAATAGAGATGATATAATTTGATCCTTATTGTCGCCTTCAACACTATTCTTGCTTTCAACAAGAAAACCTCAACTTGAAAAAGAAATAAAAATTTATTAAATAAAGATAAAATATCACCCGGTTTAAGAACAAGCCTTTTATGAGAGTTTTCTTTTCTCTCTTCCCTCTTGCCTTATTTCTCTTTGTGCCTCCCATTTTATCCTTTGCAAATAAGTTAAGGTAGTTGCAATCTACCTTTTAGTTAATGCTTTTAGTTAGGCTATTTTTAAAATAAGGTAATATTTAAATAAAATATGATAATAAGAATATAATATATAATAATAGGTCTTAGCAATGAGATCTACATATCATCTCGTGGGGTAGAGTAAGTAGTAAATTTGAAATGTTGTAAATAAAAGGTATCATGTTCAAATCTTCCTCAAAATTATTCATGTGCCATGGTTCGGGCCCTGTGGATACACCTAGGGGTATAGTGATAGCCAGATTCGATCCTTAGACCCCATGTCACGTTAGTACTAGCCTCGTCCCCACTTATTGATTCCCCTAATAAAAAAAATATACATATCAAAATTTTTAATCTCTGACAAAACATTGATAAAAAATTACAGAAAAAAAAAGTGCTCCAAAAAGTTTAAACATCCAGTAATATTTTTTCCAAATCGCTAGTTTTTTCTGTTGTGTCGACTTGGTGCAAGAGTCAAGTGTCCACAGATATAACCCCGTGGGACGAGTTTTATAGCACAGCGCAAAGGATTCGTCACAAATTAAGGTCTTTATAAAGTTTTCAAGAATGATATATCTATTGCATGTGGGAGTATCTCATACATGTAAAATGTTGCGTAAACTCCATAAGACGCCTGTAGGAATGCTGCTCAAGCACATAAAGAATAGATAAGTCAGCAAATGATTCCAATCTTGAAGCAAGGACCAATTTAGGATCTAGAAAGAATTTTGTAAATGAAGAATTCATACACATTTGATGTGCCCATTGGGGGCCTAGTTTGCTAGCAAAGTTTAGTCAACTTTCAAAATACAGAGTTGTTTATCATCGCCAGTTGAGCATCAAGTTCTGTCAACAAACACAAGTGTCAAAGAAAGGAGAATTGGTCAGGTCATTTGAACATGACAGGTGAAAACTACAAATCCCAAGTCATAGTTCCAGGTATTAGGGTAAATGTCTGAATGTTTTCCAAATGAAGACTCCAAGGATTCTAAACAGTTTAGATAAAACAACCAGGAATCGATCAGTTGGCAGAGGCATTTCTATATAATCATGGAGAAAGTATTTTTCATGCATTGGTCTTAATGTTTTCCCATCGTCCTCTGGATATGGGATGAATTTCTCTTTGCTAAACTGTGTTTACATTGTGTGCATTCTTATTGAAGGTACATCCTTCTTTTGTTTTTGATATGAGAAGGGTGCAATTCCTTCGTTGGGTTGAAATTATTGTTTGAGTGCTAAGTAATAATTCAGAGTGTAAATGCAGGCCTGCTTATGTACATATAAAGTGCCCGATTGCAAAAAATGCAACAGAGGAGGGCTTTTCAACTAAGGTTTCTACAGGTTATGAAACGGGTCCAACATCTTCAAGGAGCATATCCACTTTTCCAGGGATAAAATCAAAATGAAACCCAAATATGAAGGAAAACATCCCATATTTTCAGGCACAGAATTCGCATTAACTGTAGATATGACATGTTATGACAGTCAAAAGATTTCATCGAAGACACAAAGAAGAGAGCAATTCTAGATTTTCTTGCAATTTATTTGAGATTTATGTTTGTTTTTAGTTTGTTTATTTGCAATTCATTTGAGATAGATAGCAATAGCTCGATGTTTGTACTCTACTATTTAAGTTATTATTTTGAATGTGAAGGGCCTGAGCCCAAGGGGTTTGGGGGTTCAATTCTTGGTTTGGAGATCGATTCTTTTGTATATTAAACTCTGGATATGTAGCTATGTTTTCATGATAGAAGATTCTACTGAACGCAATGATCAAATACTATTTTGTGATCATCTCTCTTTCATCCATTTGAATGTGATAGTTGTTGATATAGGACATATCGATGATTATTTTTACAAAATCTTGAACAACAAAGTGTTTATTGTGATTGCCTGCAAACACAGTAAGATGTATTAGACATGCTCTTCTTGCAGTCAAAATCCATCATGCCCAAAATTAGTCATCCTACTAAAAAATATCCACAAGTCCAAACATACTATATAAAACATCATGCACTGCATCAAATCCCATATGCTTTGTGAGAAGCAGTTGTTCTTTTCCCACTTCCTTCTGAAGTCCCCTTTTTCTTGAATGTCCCTTTTGTTTAACTGATTTGATTCTTCCTTCTGATTAGATGATTGTACATCACTTGGAGTGGTGTCTTTAGCTCCCATATTAAATTTTGGCATGAAAGGGTGAGAGGTAATGGAATGGGAGGAATCCTTAGAAGAAGTGGATTTGACAAACAGTGCAGGCCTTTTGCCTTTGGTTTTGAGTGAAAGATTGAGTGAGGCTTTGGGCTTAACGTTTGGTTGTAGAGGTTGATCCTAAGAGGTTGTTGAAACTAATCGTTGTTTATGTTGCTCAGGTTGTGGAGGAGTTGGAAAAGGCAAGGATAGAGCGGGCCATCCACGAATACCAGTTGGTTGATTAGACACAATTTGGTTTCATCCATCAATATTTTGAGGCTCATGCTGCATGGACACATGTGCAGGCACAGGAGTACCAAGGATTCCCCGATGAGAAGGAATGGGAGGTATGACATAAGGTATAGCAGTTGGAATGTGGCCTTGGCTAGCGCGAGTTTAAGAATCCAGATTGGAGGAGTTGGTTAAATTCCTCTTAATCAACATCAAAATGCATTGAGAACCTCAACCTTTTATTTCTTTCTCCTTGCCAAGGAGGTTGTTGGCATCTTCCTTAATTATCTTTATTACCCTATGATCGCTATTGCCACTATGGCCACTCTACAAAATAAACTCATCTATGAGGTCATGAAAGGCATGATTACTACATATCCACAACAATACAGAGATATATCAAATGAATTTGCAACTTAGATAATTCATTAATGGCTTTGTATCAAGACACAATCATGCATGCAATTACATTTCTAGGGAAATGGGGCAGTCCCCTATAGTTGTAGAAAATAAAAAGGCTCTTATATCTAATTCTAGACCACCCCCTCCCAGTATAGGAATACGTTAGGAAGAAGGACCTCAGGGTAAGCATATAAAGGGAATAAATTTGTGGTTCCAATTCTTTTCTGATATCCTGCATGATGCACAATTGACTAGCAAGTTGCACAACACTTTGAATAAAGTTCAGGAGAGTAGGACAGCACACATGTTTGAATTCACTTCAATATTTCAAGTTGAAAGTTACTTATTACTCCCAACTATTAATCTTTGAACATGGTAAAAAAAAATGTTGTTGGGAAGATGAGGGGGAGTGAGTGAATAAATAACAAAAGCAAATGTGAGAAGTTATGTAACATCCCCTCAGAACATAACCATAAAATGTGAAGCATAAGTAAAAAGGAACTGTAAGTGAAAATCCTAGCCTCATCCAAATTATAGATGAAATTTAATTATGCTAGGAGACTGAAAGCGTGTTCGACTAAAACGATGATTGGGGACGAATTCACTAAGGGGAGAGGTCAGGTCAGGGAAACCTTGAAGAAGTTAGTTTTTGATAATTAAGGGTCATCATAGTACAAAGGGGTACTAATTGAAATATGAATCACATTTCGCACTATTCTTTGCATGAACCCAACATTGTACCTTTTTTTTTTCTTTGTTGCATGCAAAAACGAAAGGATGGATATTATCCTTCAATCAATAAGCAAGCCTTTTTATTGATTTGTGTTCGAACAACTTAAACAAGCTATTACTATATTTATAAAGTTTGTCTTAAAGTACAAAATATTAATTGGATGTGTATCCTAAGGACTATTAAGATATGGAAAGAAAACATTACTTTAAGTAAAAAGGTAAGAAATGGAAAGAAAACATTACTTTAAGTAAAAAGGTAAGATAAAAATTTGTTGTATCTAAAAAATCATGAGACTCACATGCTTATAAAGTATTCAACTTAAAATTAAAG
This sequence comes from Pseudotsuga menziesii, assembly GCA_001517045.1. NCBI lineage: Eukaryota > Viridiplantae > Streptophyta > Pinopsida > Pinales > Pinaceae > Pseudotsuga > Pseudotsuga menziesii. The sequence continues at coordinate 613,444 of LPNX010355687.1, read as the reverse complement.
GTGATAGCCTCACAAAAACCATGATATATGTGTATGCACATATTATAACAGTAATAAGTAGGTCATGACTTATAAATCCTAGGATTCCTTTTATATTCACAAGGGAAGGATTTTTCCACGCTTTTACACTTATATTTAAATATATATATATTACAAGTACAACGAAATTAAGGGTAGATACCGCCTTGAACTCAAACGAGAGGGATTAGTGGTTGACGTAACCATTAGTTAAGTTGAGTTTAGTTAAGTGAGTTTTTGTTGGAAGGTTGCTGCCACATGGTAAGCTATAGCGTCATGTGTCTCCCTTTTTGTTAGGGTTTGTTGTGATTTGTAGGGTAGGTAAGGGGAGACATTAGCATAGATCGATTTTAAATCTAGATCTATCAAGTAAGGAGAGGGATTCAAAAGTAAAAAATTTACACCTCAAGAAATTGGATCCTTCTCGTACTTGATAAATCTAGGTTTAAAATAAATCTATGCTAGTTTTAAATCTGATTCCATTACCTATGATTCTAAGTGTGTGACTAAATTACGGTTTATCCTTCAGTGAAATATAATAATAACTTTTCAAGTTTTGTTGCGAGAACTTAATTTGTTGTTTATCCAAATTTGATTTGAAAACGGTGGAATATAATAATAAATCCCTTTATTATTTATCCCAATTTTAAAATAAAACTATGGCGTGTACATGAAGAAAGCTCTTCACTTAGTGTCTTCACATTGTTATGAATTACGATGGAAATAATCTTAATGGTAAAAGTTTCAACATAAAACTATTTATTGTCATTAGGTGATACCGATGAGGTTCCATTTCCATGTGTTAGTTAGCTTATGATATTACATAACATGTTGAATAGTATTGTGATATAAGGCGTTAAGGTATGGAAAGGCTCTCATTTAATATATTTTTAGTTAGGATTATATACTTTAGTTAAAGTTTGAATATTCCTTCTTTACAAATGCATATATTTATATGTATTTTTCTTATATAAAGGTTTTTCCTTCTTTACAAATGTACATTTTTGTATATGTTCCAAATGTCATTTTAAATTTGAGATTATATATATATTTGATTTTTGTAATTTCATTTAAAAGAAAATCTTCCTTTAGTTACAAATTATAATCAACTCATGATTAAAAGTAAAGGTTAAGTATACTTCCAATAGAATGGAAGCAATTTGATTAAGGAATTAAAATAAAACAAGATGGACTTTGGGGTTCTATGGAAAGGTTACTATCCAAATTATTGATAAGTTATTATAATGGTGAACCTTCGTATTTATGGTCTTTTTTTTTTATGCTTATCTTGAGAATTCAGGTCTTAAACCTATTGAAAAAACATGAAATAGATATATATTGGGGTATATGGAATTAATTGAAATAACAACAAGGATTGTGATCTACCTCGTGATGAGAAAAACTTCCCATTGGTAACTTTACCTTAGTGAATTCGTCGCCCAGCTCGGGGGTGGCTTTAGACGGATAAACACACGTCAGATGAGGCCTATGGTTGGGAGGAAAGTCGTAGACACGTTTTTAGTCACCCACGCTCAAAAGAAGTATTCTCAACAGTTAGTTTTTTTTATGAATGTAATTTACCTTGTTTATAAGATCTATGCTCTTGGATTTATGGTACTAATATGCATGTGCGTTATATAAAGTGGTGGTTGCAGAAGCTGCATTACAATGGTGGAATAACTCTCGAGAGACAAATGACTCATGCATCATCTTGGCTGCTTGTGCCCAACAAGTTCAAGGATGGTACCTTGTTATGAGGAATGCCAACAACCTTTAAAATAAGGGGTTAATGTGTAATTGCTATCCCACTTGAGGGATAGTCTAGCGACTAATGAAACAGTCGTATCTATTTGAAACTTCAATAAGATTCACTTATATTAGAGTGACTGTAGTTTGACGGTCTTTAATTGCAACAAAGTATGATCCTATATTTGAGGTATAAAGTTCTTACCATTATCTCAGGTACTAGTATGGTCATTGGTATAACTCTATTGTGAACTACTCAGTGGAACATAATTTAATTAAATTACAGTTTGTTTAGATGCAAATGATAGTAGAGTTTACGTTAATGTGATTACACACTCTCAAAGGACTAACATGATTGACTTGTTGATATAGTAAAAGCGAAAAATTTATACCCCATTTTCTCAGAATTTACATGGCGAAATTTTGGGCTCATTACAAGTTATAACATTGAGTCTGTATCTTACAGAAGAATTTGTATCTAGATAAAGAGGAGATCCATCTTCATAGTAAATAATACATATTGAATAAAATGATTTATGATAGATTACATTACAATATCTTAGATTTTATATTAGCCATCATGCATTTTCAATCTATGGAATTCATGGCTTCTTCATTGACTTGTAGTGTCCTTGAATTCCTCATGATTGTATCCAAAACTTCAATCTTTGAGAAACACAAATGTTGTTCATTTGTCATAACTTTCTTAATAGGACTTCCTAAACATGTGGATGCAAAAACTATTGTGTCATGTAGTTCAACAACAATGGGCCCTCTATTTTCAACATCATTTTGATTGTAAGCAATAGTTGGAAACAACACCACTTCTACATAACTATCTACACTTGTGTTTGGAGAACCATCATCAATTCTTCCATCATGTTTAAGTAGGTATTGACTATTTCAATGGTTTCCAACTCCATAAATCAAATCATTAGATTTATCTCGCAAAAGTGGTTGAGAAAATTGTGCAAGTTCTTTTTTCGTTACACATGTGGGCACATTTTTATCTTTATTGACATGAAAACTGGATGGTGTATGGAAATGGATATGCTATTCAATTTCATGTCCAAGAAATCAATTCCATCACTTTCATGTTCTTTACCAGGTTTTTCTTGCAAGTTTTGACAATTGGATTGGGATTTAATTTTTAAGTCTTCATCTTGGGAGGCCTCTAGTTTTCTTTGTTGTTTTATTTCAATGAAGATCTTGTCAACAACTTTTTCGTTAGATTGTTCCTTACGGTCAAGTACTTCTTCCATTTTCCTCATAAGTCGATCGAAGATCTCATCCAGTTCTTATTTAAATGACTTCATGGTTAATATACAAGTTTAATAGTTAATTAATAATAAATCCAATTAACTACTAAAATTATATATATATAGGGATGAACATGGGAATTAGGGCTTAATAAAACCTTGTGTAGTTTATAAAAACCAAGGGTTGGTTTTATAAACCGTATGTTGTTATTTTTTCGTTCTTTCTTCTTTCTCCTTTTTATGGGATCTTCTTATCTCCTTCTTCTTCTACTTCTTTTCTTTTTACTGATCTTTTTTCTAACTTTCTTTATTTTTTTACAAAATAATTAATTAATTGGAATTGATGGCCAAAAGCTTGAAATAAAGCCTAACAAAGGCTTTGATACCATTGCAACACCTAGTCCATGTTTTATGGAAGAATCCATATCCGGATAAAGAAGAGATCCATCTTCATAGTAAATAATTCATATTGAATAAAATGATTGATGATAGATTACATTACAATGTCTTGGATTTTATATTAGCCATTGTGCATTTTCAATGAAAATGCCACATCTCTTAATTCAATTAATTAATGCCCACATCTCTTCATTCAATTAATTAATGCTTATTCATTATATGTTTATTACCAGCGTAGATCCAAATCCTAGGCTCTATCAAGTACCGAGAGGGATCAAATCTCTCAAGGTGCAAACCTCTTTTTAGGTATCCATTGATTTGATTCAAACCAAAAGACATATTTTTAATTAAGGTCCACATATAATATTTTTATTATTAATATTTAATATTATTTATGGCCGACATATACAATTTATCATTTTATTTTATTTTATTTGGAACCGACATTACAACATTTCCCCATACATGGTTTTAAGACCATAGGCAAGGCCCTCCTACAACCATGGGTTGTTTAGGAGGCCTTGCACATGGTCTTAAAACCATTTGCAAGGCCCTCCTAAACCATGTACAATAAAACCATGGGTTGTTTAGGAGGCCTTGCACATGGTTTTAAAACCATGTGCAAGGCCCTCCTAAACCATGTACAATAAAGCCATGGGTTGTTTAGAAGGCCTTGCATTTTTTGGCAGATAATTCAATTTGTTATTTTGTATTATTTTGTTAGGTAGGAACATTACAACATCTCCTCCATATTGTGTTTTTTTCCTCATCCACATATTTTTTTTACAGATAATTAATTTTTTACTTTTTTATTGTTTTGTTAGGTAGGAAGATTACAACATCTCCCCCATATTAGATTGTTTTTGTGGCCAACATTTATTTTGGCCTATAATTAGAAAATTTATTTTTTATTAATAAAAATAACATTACGTTACGTTATGTAACGTTACAAGATCTTCCCCATACTGGGCTGTAAAGCGCCTCTCTGCGCAATTATGATTATGATTATGATTATTATTATTTATGTAACAAAAATAACAATGATGTATGTTCATACAGTCCACAAATTCACTATCAAGAAATATCCAATCATTCCAAACAACATGCCTTCATCATAATATCATTGACAACTTCCACAAAGACATCCTTTCATTGATTTAACATTCTACACATTCATTTGACACATATTGTGTATGCTTAAATTAAAATCCTCGAGCCTATTTTCCATTAAAAACCTTTTCCAACTTTAAACCAAAAATTCAACAAAATAACTATGTCATGAAAACCTTCAGGACCTTACTCAGAATTATTTGTTGAGGTTAACATTGTTCTTTTATTATTGAGACATGTCAATATTATGTTAACATGATGAAATTTTTTAGTCTTCTCAAACAATTCCATACTAAAATAAACATTTCATCAAATGAAAGGGTGTCGATAGCCATCATTTTTTCAATTTTGAGAATGAAATGAGAGACTAGCAAAGTCATCCTTTAAATAGCCAAATTTCCAGATGAATAACAACTTCTAGATCTAGGAAACAAATTATTTTTTTATGGTGGCTTTAGCTCCAATGTTAAGCATTATAAACGTTCATAGAAGCATACAAACTCCATGTTATGCCATGCCAAGTAAGTTGAATGGCCATACTTAAACTCCAGTTCTGGAAAAAAATCCCAATGAATGTTTTTGAAAGGATCACAATTGATTCAACCACGACCAACTTCATTGAAACCAACGTTTTATTCAAATTTCACTAAGCATACTATTTGGGGTGTGTGTGTGTGTTAATAATTCAAAAGTTGTATAGATTTTCATTAATATTCAACCATCCCTTTCAAGCCATCATCAAAATTCCAACTCAGTAATGCCATAGACCTAAACTATGATCAATTTTCATCTCTAGAAACAAAAACCCTAAATATTTTTCGAAATTATGTTTCCATATTCCATGAATGAGGTCAAATGATTTTAAAATTCAGAATCAAGATCAGGTCTTTGATTAGATATTATTAAAATTTTGAAGAATTTGAAGTTGAAATCCCTTAGCTAAGAGGTGAAATTTTTCCTATAGCTATCTTCCAGTTGCTTTGAACTTACCATAATATCGACCATTGCTACAAACCATGGGTTTGTATTGTCCATGGTTTGGTGAAATGCCATGAAAATGCTTTGTCAATGGGATTGGTTATAACATAAAACCCTAATTTTGATGAGTAGATCATTGATGTATGGATTTTGGGTTTGCAATCCAAAACACATAAAAATGACAATCTATCTCATGAATGGTGAAGACCATGATAAATCTCCAGAAGATTTTCGGTTTTATCTTGAAAGAAAAACTGAGACAAAATGCAAAATTTAACTGCAACTAAAAACAATTTGCAAGGAAGCAACCACATGTTTTTTGAACTTCAATCACAATTTTTTTTCATACTAACAATCATAAAATCAATTGTTACAGAGAAAAGTTCCTATGGCTTGGGTTGGACCAAAACATGTGGTCCAACCCATTTCAAAGCACGTTAAATATATAAATGAAACTAACACTAAGGGACACGAAGCGTACCTTATTCAGGATGTTTGAAGTAGATCCCCATTGAGATTTCAATCAAATTTGTACCTACAGATTGTCCTCACCAACAACAAGATATAAAAGTATGATATATTTAAAGCATTAGAGTTTAATCTAGCATGTTAAATTCCATAATATAAACAAAGTAATTACATCCATGGATAAAAATATTCATAATTACACATGTAATGGATGAGAAATGGATATTTCTATTAATATGAATACATATACAAATGACAAACTCTATCGGCACCTTGTCGAAATCGACAAACTGAGTCCCTCCACCTGGGCCTCTACCACTTCAATCCTCCATACAAAGGCAAGATCACAAAGATAAATACAAGCTTGGGAAATAGCACTAATGGATGCTTCAAGGACAAAGGGATGCAGACTCAAGCATATAAGAATGGGGCACAATTTCACTATAATATCCTTGCTATCCAAAGTTCTCCTCCTCTAATGCTTCATAGTAGCTCAATATATAGCCCCTCAATCAGAAGTGAAGGGTCGAATTGGAGTGATTCCCGACATATGGAAGGCCAAGGATCAATTCATGCGTTACTTGATGAGGAAAACACAATTTTTATTTTTATTTTTTTAGCATAATTCTCGATGTATGCAGGTGATAGTGGTGCAAGTTGTGTATACACGGGTTGTATACTTGTGACCCACATATCTTCAAAAATGTCTTTTGAAGGGTTCCATTGGAGCATCAAGGTAATGGTGAGCAAAATGGGGTAAAAGTAGTCTGCATAGGGGCAAGGATATGCCATCAAAGCATGATGTATCAGGTGTGGAAAATCATGTTATAACATATGACCCCTAATGTGTGAGGTCAGAGGGATACATGATGGTCAAAATACATTATAATAGTCCCAGAAGTGGATTAATGAAGACCCAGGTGGAAAAAACGACCACTCATCAGTATAATACAATGATAGATCTTTACATATGACTGCAGATATGAAGTATGCATAGCAATCCCGATACATAACAATACGATGGCCATGAATAGGCATAATAGATATATGTAATGAGTGGTCATCACCACGTACAATATACAGTGAAATAAGGTCTCCATACTAAATGAAGACATTAGATAGTACATGGGAGTCTGGTCATGGGAACTGAAATCTCACAGATACTGGCACGATAAGGAAGTATCATACATGGGATGCCACCAAATTCGAATGTCTTCTACACAAATCGTCGCTAGTACATGTCCCATCACGCGAATAAAGGTGTCAAAGTCAAACATGATGGACCATCATATTATTACCAATCATTGATGTATACCTTTAACAAACATGAGATATGCCACCGATAATGATAATGGGAATCAAGGTATAGAGTGCAAAAAAAAAGTGTGAATAGATGTGTTGAGGTCGAACACTTGAGATAGTCCATCAATCAAGGAACATTGATGTATTCCCAAATCTGTCCATGGCGAGAGAATAGATCCCTATTCAATAATAAATGATCTAAATTCTATGGAATGGAATTCGCTGGAAGGAGGGAATTAAGGCATCCCCCATCAACCAACACGAGGTACACAACAACGCTGGATAGTTTGTAAGAACTTGAACGAACAAGATGTGCACAAACTTGAAACAAATGTATCAGGAATGGATGACATGCAGAGACAAGATAACTGAGGAATGGTTGACTCATGATAAAACTTCCTTTGAACAAGAGAATAATGCAGATGGAGACTCATAGGCAGGATAGACTCAAATGGAAACAAGGACAACTCTGGCACACAGGAGGAATCCACAAAGGATCCATAGGGACTAGAAGCATAACCAATCAGTGATGAAAACTCAGAATAAGGAGTACAATTCCTAAGGTCATACTAGTAACCCAACCAATGGATGGAATGTACAATGTTGTGTTCGAAGGCAACACAACATGATCTTCCAATAGAAAGTGATATCATTTCTCGTCTGTATTTTTTATGTTTTAATATTTTTTTTGGTCTTTTTCATATTGAAAATATCGAAAAGAATAAAATTGCTTATAGTACAATAAGGAGGAAACGAGTTCGCAAGAAAGCAAACTAGTTCCAAGCAACGAAACATACCTATGCTCAATGCAAGGAAGCAAATGCAGGATAAGGACAATCGAGGGGATGTTTCCTCTGTGTATGGGATAATAAAGATGCAACATATATGTGAGAGGATCTACTTGGATAGGATTGAGACAAGATCGGGATATATGGCTTATAAACTAAAGCAGGGAGCCAACATAAAGCTCAATACGACAAGTCGACACATGCAATGCAATTGCAACTTGATACAAAATAGAAGTCCCTATGAGATATGGCTAGTATAAATTTTAAGAAAGAATATGAGTTTCTTCCTCAAAGGCATGGAGGGACTACAAGGGACTTTCAGACCTAAGGGGAGGATGCTCAACATGGGTACCAAATGACAAAAAGGGATCTAATTAGGGCACCCATGATTAGGAAATCTGTACCACTTATGTAATGCCACTTCCAGTAGTAGTATGAAGGTTCAGTGACATTAAGAAGTGGTTTCATACCTATGGTTATGGTGACATACTGATAGGATAATGCAAGATGCATGCAGGAATTGGTCCTATGCTATATGCCAGTTTAGTAGTATACCTTCCATGGGCATGAACAAGTTGAAGTATCAGCGAAAGTGCACCAAAAGGGGGTTCCTACACAACAATATTAGGGCAAACACTTGGAAACAGTTAATAATAAATACAAACTATAGGCAAAGTGGGTAAATTTTTTAATAAATAGTAAAAAAATGAACTTTTACCATACCGATTGGTTTTGTACCCACAATAGTGCATTTGGAGCTAGTTGGACCTTGAAATTTCAAATGAATATTCTAGGAGCTACGGGCCATGAAATCCATAGCCGTCAGGACCAGATAATTCATAATCACATTCTCTATGAATTCAATGTCTTAATTTTCATTTTTTGTGGTGAATTTTCAAGAATGAGGCACCCAAAGATAGGAATCTCGGCCCACGTGGGTCACAGTCCATTGAGTTTCATATAGGTTTGGATGTACACAGGAAAAGCAAAGACTTCCCACATACATACACGCATGTCATAAGAAACAGTCACGTATAGGGTTAGATGTCCGAATCAATGGGGAAAACTCACAAGTTGTTGGTTTTTCTTGGCAGGATGGTTTTGGAATGGATAGAAAGCGAGCATGAAGACGTTGATAGGGAAATTATTGGTGACATAAATGCTCAATAATCCTTGAGAAGGTGTGGCCTGTATAAATTTTGGAACCTTGGGGGTTTCAGGGCCCAACCAAGACTCCTATATATGCTTGTAGATTACTGGGATCTAGACACATAGCAATTCATGTTAGATGGTATGCCATTGAGACTAGAAGTAGAAGACATCTACTTCATCACAGGACTATCCCTCTGGAATGAGACAGTGAACCTATGAGATCATGGAGTAGGAAGAGGACTCACTATTGAGGAGTACATAGTTGTGTATTGTATTCCTAACACAGAGAATATCAGAATCCAAGTTCTGGTGAACGCTATCTAGAGTCTTAGTCTCAAAGTGATAGTTCTGGTATTTGCAAGAATAGAAGGGTTTGCATCGGTTCATCAAGAATCACGACCTCTCATGTTCTCTCGATAAAGTGCATGAGACATGTAGTATATGACTGGAGCATATCATTGTTGAGCACCATGAAACAATAGTTGACTGACTGCAAGCTGGGTAGGACAAGGAACTTCAATTATGCAAGCATTTTGAGCACTTTCTTCTTTGAGAGGGTTCTGAGTCTCAACCCTAGAGTTGAGGTCCCTCCTCACAGTCTACGAGATCTAGCCCAGACACGCTGGGCAGATGTGATGCAAAGTTTAGGGGGAGGTAGGGAACCCACTACTTTCCCACCTGAATTATTTCACTCGTGGCAGCTACAGATCATTACCAGAGATGGCTATCCTTATGTAGGGATTTAATTTCATGGTGATCCACACATGCCACTACCACCAAGGTCTGCATACGGAGATATAGGTAAGATCCCATTTGTGTTTTTAGAATTATTTGATTTTTTTGTATTTTTGATAAATATGGAAATCAAAAACATGTTTTTGGTGGCATCAAGTATTGACATTAAGTTTATATGCATAGACATAGGTCCGTGACAACTGGATGATTTCCCCTGATGTCGACGGAGGGCATGAGGTGATGAGATGATCGATGTTGATGTTGAACAGGTGCTACAAAACATACATGGAAACATTTCCCAACTAACACATTGGATACCCATGGTGAAAGTCGAGGAATTTCCTGAGGCTATGCAGAGACATGTAGTGGGGGTACCCCATCTGTGGGTTAGGTTGTTCAAGCGGTTGGCCAATGCATTTGTGTGTTATCATGATCATCACCCAGTCCGATAGGCATATATTCCTATATGGACATTTTGTATCAGTTGTGTATATTTTGGTGGTTTAAAGCCCCCTTTTTGTATTATGACATTTTGTACTATGACACAATTTTTGAACTCTATTCAGAAAACAATATTATAGTGATCAGTTGATATATTTACACATGTGTTTAAATATGAATGTTTTTAATGTTCATGCTTCTTTAGTGATGTGACAAGTGCTAGTCTAACAGGTAATTTGCATATAAATAAGAAACATGATTATAAAGTCTAGGTATATGAATGTATGTGATGTAATCAAATTGTCTCTAAAACAATCTTACCTTTAAGAACCTTTGCAACAAAGTAGGATCCCTGATACGGTACAAGCCATTTAACTATGACATGACTAACTACAAGCCAAGGAGAACCTTATGAGATTGGATACCATTAGAAATGTCATCATGTAACAGTTCAATCATGGCACTATACTCAAGAATATTGTTCGACGACGGCCAGAGACACACACCTCCCGAAGACACCAAATGACCCTCAGGGGCATAGATAACCCAGGAAGCTAAAGCTAGGTTCTGGATGTGACGACTGGTGCTATCAATGAATCCTAAATAGACCAAAGATTCTATTCGACATCTACCACAAAAAGGAAGTGTGTCAACAAACCGATAACACTACAAGTGAATACAAAAAAACTATGCAATCTATACAATAATATACAAGATGTCAGCCTCATATGAAGGTCAAGCATAGTATTTCTTAAGATAGAGCCCATTTCTAGCTCCACCAAGGCATTTCCTTCTTAATATTCTAGCTCATAGGCTACTTTCTCTAGGACATGTTTCACCACATAAGTCACATGCCACATGCGGTTAAACTTACTCGCCTCTAATGATTCACTAGCTTGATCATACAAGAGGACCAATTCACCTTCACTAAATTGACGGGGATGAATAGACTTATTGTATTGAGACTTAACACAGTGCTTATTTGTCTCTAGATCCACTACGACATCCCAATGTTGCTCATCAAGGTTCTCTAAGTGGACCAAACGCTCCTCTAACTCATAAGTATCAGGAAAAAAATCTATGGATAGCTTAAAAGAAGGAATTTCGCATTCAACCATCAAGATTAACTCCACATCATGCACTAATTGATATGGAGAAAACCCAATGGAAGCATTAACTTTAATTTGATAAGCCCACAAAGCAGGGTAAAGCATAATATGCCAATTTGTTTTGCATTGCGTGATGGTTATTTATACCATGGCCTTATGGAACTTGTTAACAACTTCAACCTGGCCATTCACTTGATGGTAATAAGAAGAAGAGTGTTATTTATTATACCCTAGTTTCAATCCTAATTCCTCCATCATCTTATTTTGGAAGTGCTTGCCATGGTCAGTGCCAAGCTCCTTTGGAATTTCGAACCGAATGATAATCTGATTGAATATGAAATGAGCAGTCGTCTCACCATTGGATTTAATTGTAGGCATATCCTATGCCCATTTCAAGAAGTATTCCATGGCCACTATAATGTGATTATGCCCCCCAGCTAAAGATGGGTTGTAATCCATAAAATCCACCCCTCATTCCGTGAAGGGACCGACGGTGATAATAGGATGTAACAGGGAGAGATGCGAGCACATATTCTGTGCAAACACCTGGAAAGGGTGGTATCACTTGACTGCATTAACACAATATTTGAAGATCGACGACCAATAATAACCCACTCCAAGGATTTTTTGGGTTGTAGCAAGCCTAGATAAATGACCACCACACACCCCACCATGGAAATCATTCAGCACAACCTCATCCTCATCGTGAGTCAAACAACGGCACAAAATGGAATCCACCCCATGATGATACAAAGTGTCACCAATAATAAGGTAGTCCTTTGAATTATGACATAAGCGTCGATGCTCATCCCTCGAGAGGTGAGGCGAAACCTTCAAAGTCTGAAGATAAATGATAATATTTCCATAGCAAGGGTCTAAAGATGAAATGAGAAATATATGTTCATCTACAAATGAATCCTCTTGAACCTCATCTTGATCCAAACTAGGGATATCTAACATGAGCTCCGCAAAAATTTACGATTTCTTCGATTTTGACAAAATAAATTCGAGGTCTATTTTTGGTAAATTAAAAATACATTTATTATATTTCACCCCAACCATTGGTCTGGTCAAGGAAAATGGAAATGGATTGATACGGGTTATGACCGTAGTATAACGAAGCAAGATATAATGTCTTAATCATTGGATTGCATGAACAGTCGCTAAGGCCAATTTATCGACGTGAATATATTGGAGTTCAACATCAATGAGATTATGGCTAAGTTAGTAGATAACGTGCTCTTGTATCTCATCATCCTCTTGAACCAAAACCATACCAATTGTCTCTTGATACACGTCCACATATAATAAGCAATCACGACTATAGTAAGGTGGACTTAGAATGGGGGCCGATGCCAAGGATTTATTAAGGGTGTCGAAGGACTCTTGGGATCACTCATCCCAAATGAACGGAGTATCCTTCTTCAACATGCACATAAATCCCTTGGTCAGATTGGAAAAATTGATGACAAATCTACGTAAGAAATTAGCCATCTCTTGGAGATTTTGAAGGTGTATGATTGTGCGTGAGGGAGACAATTATAATATTTCCTCAACCTTGAGAGGATCTACCCTAATCCCCTCCTTAGATATGATAAATCCTAATAAATGACCAACTTTCTCACAAAAGATGCACTTTTGAGGATTTAACCGAATTTGATACCGGCGTCATCTTACAAAAAATAAGCGCAAATGACCTGGGTGATCCACTCTCAAATGAAAGTGAGCAGCTAAGTCGTCTAGATAAACCTCAATAATATTCTTAAGGTCATGGAAATAAAAGGTCATGGCCCGCTGAAAAGTAGCTCCAACATTTTTAAGGCCGAAAGGAATTTTCTAGTATGCGAAAGTACCCCAAGGACAAATAAATGCAGCCTTATGTTGGTCGTCAGGTTTGATATGGATTTGATTATACCCTAAAAATTCATCCATAAACAAGAATACGTCACTCCCAGCACACTCATCCAAAATCTAATCAATGAATGGTGTGGGGAATTTCTCTTTCGGACAAGCCCTATTCAGGTATCTAAAGTTAGTGCATACATGGATAGTTCCTTGTTTCTTATCGACTGGAACAAGGTTGGATATCCATTCAGTCAAGGGAACTAGATATATGAAGTCAGCTTTGAGCAACTTCTCTATCTCATCCTTAATGGGAGGTGCTTTATGGTGATTCATCGCATGTAAGTATTGTCGAACATGCTTGTCATTTGGATATGTTTTGATCTCATGTTCAGCAATATGAGGGTCAATTACTGGAATCTCATCATATGACCAAGAAAAGATGTCATGAAACTCTTTAAAAAGCTCAATGTATATTTTGATTTCATCGAGAAAACAATCAACACCGATGTAAACATTATATATTTTACCAAGAATCCGAGAAATGTTGATAGGAATATTAGGAAATAAATTTGCCATGTTCCCTTCAACATATATGCCATGCATTCCTAATGGGATCATAGGATGACCAACATTCTCACTTAAGGTCATCCTAAAGTCATCATGCTTGATCTGTTCGAGCTCTAGGAGGAAGTGAGATTGATGATGCATCTCCTCCTAAGGTTGTTTTGGACTAGCCATGGCCTTGATAATCGCTTCATCCAAAGGAAAAATACCATTGAGGCAATCATGTGAGCATGACAATGCAACCACCCAAGCAAGAAGTACAAGGAGATCCTCCTCTTCCTTCCGTGAAGAGGAATGACTAGGTTCCATAGAAGGATTAAATGTAGCTTGATACATAGTCTCTGATATAGAAAACAACATCTCCATATTAGTAGTTCTAACGTCTTCATATGAAGTGCTTAGAGAAGGAAGAGTCCAAGGGTCATCCAAATACATAGTGCGAAATGGGACTGAACTAAAAGGTGACGTGTCGCTACTAGGAGTAGAATTAATATCTAGAATTAGTGCCAAAATATTAAAAGTTCCCATCAATGATGGATACATTCCAACACCATAATTCTCAGTTGTTGGCTAAGAATTATCAATGGTCGGGATGGTATTTTTGGATGATACAGACAAACTAGAATTATTGAACGATAATTGATTGATCGTCACAATTTGATCCTTAAGAGGGAAGCACACTACTCAAAATACAGATGACACGATCGCTTTCATAGTGTAAATCCAATTTCATCCCAGTAAAATATTGTAGTCAAGGGGTGCATCAACCACCTCAACTTTGACCGGCACGATATTCCCCCCAAACTGGACTTGAAGGGAGGGAATAATTCCATGTGTCCTAAAGTAGTCATAAATGAACTTCATGGTTTAGAGAATTCGAAGAGCACCATAGGTGGAAAGTAGTCACATGATCTCTACGGTCCTCACCATTATTACCTTCGAACTTCAGAATGTCCAAAGGAAGTTTGGTGGGAGCAACAGCCCACATTAGATCATGAGGTATGGGATCGTTGGTCAACTTTGAAAGGTTAGGAAAATTTAAAGTATCCAAAAAGGTGGGCATAGGCCATGTAATTGGATTACATGCCTCCTGAAAGGATAGGTTCATATAAGGTTGATTTTGATAAATTTTATGGCCTTGACCACTCGGATAATAACCACCTCCCATATGGACCATATAAGGATGCACAAGGATTTGATAATTAGGAATACCCTAAGAAGGAGGCACCATATAACCATAGTTACATGACTAATAGGTCGATTGACCCCCATACATCTAGGGAGGTACATAACCTCTAGAGATAACAACACCAGCTGACAAGGGGACAACACAGCTAAATGGAGCATCATTTCTTGAGGTACCGTGTGGGATATAAGGAGGGTTCGACATAAGTGAAGCATTTGAAGGAATGAGTGTGGTGGATGATGGGATGTAAGATGGAATGTATGTTGTATCCCCAACATTCACTTATCCACTACCACCCTCATGAGAGTGAACACTAGTGGTAGGACCAGAAGAAGGGAGTGAAAATCCCCCCACAAATGGAGCAGAGGGTGGAATATGACCACTCCCAAATCTATGAGCAAGGTCAGGGGATTTGATTCCCCCTAGTCCAACACCAAGGTACGCTCTAGGACGAGCGATGGGTGATGGGATAGTAGTAGTGATATCCAACATTCCAAATGTAAATAGGCATGTGCTAGAGGGAGTAGGCTAAGTCTCAATACTCGACCTCTCCGAGGAAAAAATCCAATGGACAACTATAAAATATGATAGTTGAGGTCATGTAGTATGGAAGTACCATCCCCACGAGGGTCAGTATAAACCAGAGTTCCAGGTATCCATATGGTTCCTCCCCCCATTCTAGATGATGGAGATGGAGGGAACTCTAGGTTCTCAGATGTAGTACTCATGGTGAGAACCGTGTGTGAATCACAATGTGACAAAGGTTTCCTATAACACATGGTCTTCTTTCGAGGAGGAGTAGGAGGGTCACAAGGAAATAATCCTGCTAAGCATCGAGATAGGTGAGGTTCTAGAAATCGATCCACAACGAATTCATAAAATAACAAACACTCAACTAATTATGATCCCTAAAGAAAAATAGCCCACAAATAGCACACCCCTAAGTAAAACTAAGTCATATGCAAACACGCAAAGAGGGAGGATAAGTGAGCTCCCAAATGCAACAAGTATGTCTTGCCTAGCATAGGACTAAGAATCCCATGCACTACAAGTAGAGGTGTGTGACCAATTATAATGCCCCTCAACTTCAATGCATATAGAGACTGTCTTGTCTGACCCCTACCTGGTCAGGTCACTCGCATAATAACCTCTACAAGTACCCCCTATGTAACCTAGGTAAGGAAAATAAGGTCACTCCAATATAACCAATCCTCAGGCGGATAGTTGTAGGAAGGATCTACCCTATGGGCAGGGTAACAAAGCCCAAAGCTCAAAAGCACAAAAGGTACCTCAAAACCCCCAAATATGAATAAGATCCTGGAAATATCTCTAGCGCTCAACATAAAGTAGCAGGGGGCTATCACCACCAGTAACATGTGTGCTACCTCATGCTTAACTCCCATGTAAGAGGAGCCTCCTAAGAACACTAATTATACCAAGGATTTCACTTCTCACATGGACATACACCTAGTTGTTTTGTTTCATAGTCTTGTAAACATTTACTCATGACACCCTATTCCAATACTCTATAATCCTAAGCTTGCTGGTACAACTCTATCAAATAAAAAAATGAAATCAATTTTAATTTAAGGGTTAATTTTAATGGTTTTGATTACTCAAGGGTAATGAACGTTCAACTAGTGATGTTACGACTCAACAATGAAGTAAATATTCACACCTAAAAAGCAATGCCAAGTGAAACATTATTTTTAAACATGAAAAAGGGGGTATGCCACTACATGTAATGCAAAAAAATTCATTCCTTTTTCAAAGTCCAATGCAATCCTTCCAATATGAAAGCATGATCATTAATTTCACCTAAGCAAACCTAATGTAAGTACCAACTCAATGCATATGCACAATTCAATAATCATGCAAAGACAATAAAAAAAATTGTATTTTCACTTAAATTTATAGACCTTGAGGTACAACCTTACAATAAGTCAGGGAAATAGTCCCTAATGTAATATCATGTAATATTTACTTGTAGTCTCTCTAGGAGAAGTGGGACCTATGTGAGAAGACATGTAGGCTTGATTCTTATGTTTCTTTGGTGACTTGAAAGGGTATAATAGGAAGGCAGTCTCCCTCATTTATACACACCTCACACTCTCAAGTTCGCATAAGAGAGAGAGAGACATCCAGAGGAGGAGATATAGATAGTTGTTGAATACTTCTTGTCACTACTTTTGATCAACTTACTATTTGGGGGAAGCTTGCGGGGTTTTCTCCTCTATGGTTTCCCTGGTGAAAATATTTGTGTCTCCTATATCTTTTATATCATATGCATATTGTTTTACTTGTTATTCTTTCAGATAAATATCCTAGATAATCTAATCATATCTTAAGAAAAACTAACATGGTATCAGAGCCTCTCTAAAAGAAGGCGTTGTGTAGATACAGGAACTAGGGATTCCTATTTGAAGGTGTTTTCTCCATAGATCTTCAAGAAAATAGGGCTAGGATAACTCACCTTAGTGGGGCGGATCTTTTGGTGGAGACGGTTTCTGAATCGGAGAAGTTTCATTTTTGACCCTGTCACTCGTGCCGGGAGGACTTAGGGCATCAAGTATTAGAGGCTTCCCACCTCAGTTTTCGTAAAGTGACCTAGCTGAGCGACTCACCTCAAGGAGGTACATATTTCTGTCCAAACAAAATTCCTAAACACCAAGTTTGGAAAATTAAGGTTTCTTTGACAAACCCTAGGTCAGCCTGCTCCAGAACCTGGTCGGACACCTCAAATCAATAAGATTCAAATATTTACTATTTCCATTTGAGGTTTATCATTTTGAAAAGATGACTCACCATACTTAACTTTAGGAGAAGCTTGGGGATGTTGATAACTTCTAGGCATGGAAGTACAAAATCTCCCTGATCCTTGAAGAAAATGACTTGGATCGGTTTATCACTGGAAATGTTCCAGAACTAGAGGGAGATGAGGCTAAGGCTACTCATAAGAAAAGCATGGCTAAGGATAAGAGAATCATTGCAAATTCTATCAAGGATCACCTCATCCCCCATGTGTTTGCATTCAAGACATTGAAGGAAGTATATGATGCTTTGACAAAGATGTTCGAAGGAAAGAACATCAACTGGAAGATGACTTTGAAGAACCAGCTGAAGAATGTGAAGATACAGAACTTCGAGACTATACAGTATTACTTCACAAGGGTTGCTCAAATCAAAGAACAACTTGAAGCAGTTGAAGAGAATATCAAAGATGGAGAAATTGTACTGACTATCTTGAATGGTCTCCCTAGATCATGGGACTCATTCTTTCAAGAGATTTGTGCAAGAAGGAAGTTGATCTCTTTCAACAAACTTCAAGAAGAATGTGTAGAAGAAGAAGCTATACTTTTGACAAGAGAAGAAAATTTGGGAGCAACTAACGATCAAGCTCTCGTAGTGTACACCAGGAATAAATTCAAGAAGAAGGAGAAGAAGGAGAACTTTTATCACAACAAGAAGAAGGACAAAAAGCCGAAGAAGACCAAAATAGATATTTCAAATGTTTGATGTTATACTTGTGATGAAAAGGGACACTTGGAAAGAGATTGTCCCATCCAAAAAAGGAGACACCATGCTCATATTTCTGAAGATGATGAACCAACAAACAAAATATTCAAACGAGAGAAGGATTATTCAGATGAAGAGTATGCCCTAACCTCAACACTTTCTAGCACTATCACACACTGAAGCAATGATTGGCTCATGGAAAGTGGAGCTTCCAAATAGATGACGGGATATAAGGAATCATTCGTCAATATGTCTGAACATGAGTCACCTCACAAGGTGAAACTTGGGGATGATTATAAATACCCCATAAAAGGGAGTGGCGAAGCTTCATACAAGCTTGACTCTGGGAAAGCCTTAAAGATGAAGGATGTGCTATATGTTCTAGGATTGAAGAAGAATCTTCTCTTCGTATCTGCATTAGATGAAAAGGGAATTAGGGTTGCATTTGTCGATGGCCAAGTTCTAATGTGGCCCATAGGAAATACAATAGAGGATGCAACCGTGATTGGAGAAGAAGACATATGCTTGTACAAGTTGAAGGGACAACCTAAACAAGCATTGGTTCATGATTCAATTGAACCAAATGAACTATGGCATAAAAGGCTTGCACATGTGCACTACAGAACACTACCGATGGCAAGCAAAGCAGTCTCAGGATGACCAGAGATCTAGGAAAAGAATGAAGGCATTTGCAAAGGATGTGCAAAAGGAAAGAATGCAAAGAATACATTTTCTAGCACTGAGATCAAGGCTAAAGTAATATTGGAGATAGTACACTCGGATGTATGTGGACCCATGTCTTCTAGCTCATTACGGAGGTATGTGTACTATTTTTCTTTTATATATGATTTATCACGTAAGACTTGGAGATATTTCTTGAAAGAGAAAAGTGAAGTTTTCAGCAAGTTCAAAGAATATAAATCCTTTGTAGAGAAACAGACAGATAGGAAGATCAAGATTCTACATTCAGATAATGGCGACGATTTCACTTACGAAGAATTCAAGGAAATCTACAGAGAATATTGGATTAAGAGGGAGTTGAGCACTCCATACAATCCTTAGCAGAATGGGGTTGCGGAACAAAAGAACCAGAACATAATGGGAGCATCAAAATCAATGTTGCTTGACCAGGATCTTCCTATGCACCTTTGGGAGGAGGCAGCAAGAACAACTATGTATGTACAAAACCATACCCCTCATCGAGCACTTGAAAACAAGACTCTTGAAGAGTGTTTCTCAGGAGTGAAACCAGAAGTCATCCATATGAGAATATTTGGTTGACGGTGTACTTACATTTCCCAAAGGAAAAAAGGACCAAGATCGATCCTTCTGAGAGGAAGGGTGTATTCTTAGAGTTGGATGTGACTTGCATCTTCTACAACAATTAGAGTTGTGTGAGTTGTTTGAAAACCCAGTGTTCAATGAATGGTCAAAGCACATCGAGTACAAGTTCCACTATATCAAGGATATGGTGCAGAGAGGAGCAGTGAAGCTCCAGTACGTGGAAACAGAGGAACCAATAGTCTATGTGTTGACCAAGCCTCTTACGAGAGTGAAGTTTGAGTACTTCAGAGAGAGACTTGGTGTGATCCAGATCGAGATCCATCGAAAGAGGGAGTGATGTCTTCTAGCATAGATAGAAAGAAATGTTTTCTAAGCATAATATCTTGGTGAAGATCATAGGATCCTTAGACATAATCAGCCTTGTAGGTTATCCTTGGATGTAACATCCTGGTGAAGCTCACAGGTTATACTTGGATGTAATCAATCTTGATATGTTACAAAGCATATTATCTCACATGGGAAATGAGACAGGTTTTCTTAGCTGGAAAAATCCTGGTGTAGTAGGATGCTCGGATGTAATTAGTCATGTGACGGGTTATATGAAGGTAAAGGATGAATCATGGCATGGTACACAGGTTATTTAGATGTAATACACCTCGTGGGTTGTCTGGGTGTAAAGAATGAGCCCTAACATCATGTGCAGGTTACTCGGATGTAATACGCCATGAAGGTGTTGATTCCTGGAAAAATACCAGGTATAGACAATAGATATTCTCCCCAATAATCATTCCCAACTAGATCATTTATTGTTTGGAATGGAAAATCTGTATGGTTAGCGGCCCGACTACCGTATAATTACAGGAATGTTTAAATCTATTTTACTAGTTGCGGCTCGGTCCACCGTTTATGTAATTTTATGTTTAGGAATGAAATGCAAGTGCCTAAACTAAATGCAAGTGATAATGGGTAAGAACCTCACTAGAGATGTGCAGGTATTCCCTCCATCTTAACCCTCCTGCCCCACAATCACTCTATGAAAGCAAAGAAACAACTAATCTATTCTAAACTATTCCCAGTGAGCAAACTTTATATCAGAATGAGTAATGTACTATATTGTTTGCACATAGAATTCTACAGATAGCTGTTAAAATCTAAATACATCAGAAAAAATAACACAAAGATAGCTCTATGAAGTTAAAACATACATTACTCATTGGTTGCACAAGATTCATAACAGAAAATGAAATCATTCATAAACATAGAAACAATTCAACAAGTTAAGAAAGATCTCATAGATTGTACAATATTCCAAAACATAAATAATTCCTCAGTCAGCGATCCACACAACCCGTTTTGAAGCTCATATAGTCCTTCCTCTAGCGAAATTTAGTTCTCTTTATTATAAAAAGAAGTAGTTCCCATTAAAAAAAGTTTCAGCATATGCGTGCTAGAAAAAATCCTCTTGTATATTCCACTCTACCTCTACTTATACTTTTACAAAAAGGCTTTTTAGCTACCCTGGCCCTTTGGACTTAACTCTTCGGTTACAAAATTTTGTCCTATAGTGTGCTCACTAGGAAAATTTGGAATAAATACAAAATATTACATATAAATGCCATGTGTGAATAAGACAAATTTAAGAGGGCCCAACTGATGACTTAATGAAAATGCCCCATGCACGAGCTTTAGTAGCTATGACTCGATAATCTACTAGTTCTAATATGCAGGCAATCAATTCATGCTTGGAAAGTTGCGATTCGATTTCCTTTACTTTTGGTCAGCCCTGCATTAAACATTCATCTAAAAGATATTTATGCACCAAATCCTGTGTAACCCAAGTTCTGATGACTTCTTCATTAATGCTAGGAACTTTTTGGACATTTTGTTTGTCTTCCTGCAACCTGTCTTGCATGTTCTTCAAATGTTGCTCTTTGCCCGGGTATTCCTAAATCTCCGTAGTCGTCAAATCCTGGCATCTGTTTTACGTTGTACTCATTTTCATGTAAAACTATTTACATTTCTCCACCATCTTATCGATTGTGGTGTGCAATATTACTATGGCGTTGCTGCTGAGATCTAAGATTGCCAACTCCATTTTCAACCCTGTTGTTGTTTTGTAGGGTAGGTGGTTTGGAAGAACTAGATTGATTTCCATCCAAACTAGTTCACTTTGAATTAGTTCTACAACTTTTGATACCCCTTTCTTGAACTCTGACGAGCTATCTGTTATTTCCTTTAGCCTAACCTCTATTTGCTTGATTATGTATAGTTCTTCGACCAACTTTAGATGAACCTGGTGTATTTTCTTTTGCATTAAGCGGGATTGACTGCAGAATGGGATAATATCAAATTGATTTTCTTTGGCCTCCTTGAGTTGTTCCTCTAATAAGCTATTCTGAGTTTCTATTTCTTCTGCTCTCTTGTTGGCTGCGGCTTTCTTCTCCTCCAATTTTGAAACCTTGCTTTCCAGATTTCTCTTTTCTCTTTCAATGGTTGTAACTGACAATGTTAATGCATCTCTGTCTGAATCCAACCTCTAGCACGCTTCCTTGAATTTCTCAAAACCTGACAAGGTATCATCATATTTCCTTTTTAAATCTTGTCTGTCTCCTCTCTCTTTTCTCAAGGTTTTTTTCGTCTGGGACATCTTTTCTTTATACTGATCAACATCCTCGACCATCATACTGACATTAACTTCATTGGCTTGGGGTGCTACTAATATTTCCATTGTTAGAAGTCAAGGATATTCATTAGTATTATGCATGACTGTCTCCTCAGTCACCGTGACTGCCACATTTTGATCACCAATTTTCGTCCTTTTTTCTTTCCTTCTTACAATTCTCTTCTTATCTGGGTCAAAATATATTGTGTTTGTATTTTCTACAGCCTGTTCCCATGATGGAGTAAAGGTATCAATCTGAGCTCTACTGAGGGAGCTGGACTTCCTGTCACTGTGCTATTTGATGGGCCCGGGAGATCAACTGCACTATCACAAGATTGGTATTGCTCCAGGTTTTCTCGGTCTCTGTATTTCTGTTTCTTTCTTTTAAGCTCTTCAACTACCCTTTCTGCCTCTTCCCTTTCTCTGTTAGCTACTTCCTTAAGCCTTCTTTCTTATTCTTCTTTCTTCTTCCGTGCTTCCTCATCTCTCGTGTTCATCTTCTTCTTTTTGCTTATGTGCTTCCTCAGCTAATCGTTTCTCCTTCTCCTGGACTAACCTTTGGGCCTATTCTTTCCTTTTCTCTGCAACCTCTTTCTCTTGTATCTGTTGTTCGGAGGCACGACTATTGTTTCCTTTTCCTCCCGTGGTTGTGATTTTTTTCTTGAACCTCTTGTTTAGTGCTATCATGTTACGTGCATTGCTATATACTGCTTCCTCCTTATCAAAATGATGGGCGTATTCAAAGTGTACCCTTATAGATGTGCAATATTTTGCCACTTTGCCCCATGCATCATTTCTGTGAAAACTCTTTTCTCCAAAATGAAAGTTCTCCAATTTTTTTACAAATTCAAGAGCACTTTTTACCTTGGAAAACTTATAACTACCAATATAGAAGGGTAGTGGAGGATAGATGACTTTCTTACTGTCAAACAAAAAATTCGTAATCCCATATATATACAACTTCCATACTACTTCTTTATGAACAACATAATCAGTGGCATACTTTGGTAGCAAGGAAGGATCTTTGGATCCCCCATACATTCTTAAATACAGACACACCTCAGAGAAGAAAAATTCCCCATATTCTACTATGACCTCTAATGCTTCCTTTGACATGCATTTACACTCTTCAATAAAAATTAGCTTGTACTGTTGCATTAGAAAATTTTCATAGATGATCTTATAGAAACTATGATACCTATGTGCCCATAATATTTGATATGCAAAGTATATGGGAGTCCTGGTAGGCTCCCATTTGCAGTTTAGTGCAGAGAAATGATGAGTGCACAGGATGCAGTTAATTAAGAAAGAGCTCATATATAATTCTGACTTCCTCTAAGTCAAACCCCCAAGCACTAAAACTATGCATGAAGATAGATTGTGTGACATAATGTCGGCCCAGTTAAAAACAATACCCTGCATAGCTATGTAATATATCAAGGGTATCCAACTTATCTTGTAAAATTTTCCATTCTCCTATCCGAATATCTGATTTAGCATTAGGGCTATGAGGTGATATGGGGTGTGTATATTTGTAGTCTCATGTTCCCATGAGGTTGTTTGGAGGAATTGCTTCCCAAATACCATCATCTTCTTGACACAGTCAAACACATTTAAGTCTAGCACCTTCATCCATTTCTCTGTCATGTCAATCTGCGGTGTAGGTAGCTTACATGTTTTCGTGATATATGCAAGGTTGTAAGCAGCAAAACCTTGCTTTTCCATATTTTCTAGGATCATGGTACTTGTTGTTACAAAGAGAAATTCCTATGGCTTGGGGTACCACAACAGATAGCTTGACTCTAGAAATAAATCCTTTCCAATATGCAAGAGAAATCAAATATCTAACACTAAAGGATCAGACCTCGTACCTTATTCCGGACGGTTGAAGTAGATCCCCGTTGAGCTTTCCAACTTCAGCTTGAATTGATGAATCACTTCCTCAACAACAAGTAAACAAGACAAGCATACTATATATTGGTGTTAGATCTACTCTAGCATATATAATCAACAACGTATAAGTATTTGAAATCATCCATGGATAAAATATTCATTCAAACATACATTATTGGACAGGAAAAGATATTTCTATTAATATAAAATCAGAGATTACAATGAATACAACCTATGTCGACACGTTTGCGAATCGGAGAAACTGAATCCCCCACTTGGGCCTCCACCACCTCAATCCTCCATCTCTTGATAGCAAGCTCACAAGCAAAAGGCAAGCTTGGAATAACACCAAAGTGCTCCAAGGGACAAAGGGATGCAGACTCAAGCACAAGTTTCGACAACAATGGACTATAGTTTCTTTTCTCTCAATTCTCTTATGCCTTCAATGTATCCAAAGGGTTCCTTATATAGCTTTTCAATGGGGTAATGAAAGGTCGAATCTGAGTGATCTCAAGGCATATGGAAGGCCAGGAGACAAGTGAGTCGGATCCATGTCAAAGAAAACTCCAAAAGGGTTTGGATTTTGTACACATCCCAATGTATGCGGTTTTAGGGGTCAAACCCGCGTATATATGTGATAGGGGGTTTAAAAGTCACGTATAGCAATTTTCACATGTTTATAGGGATGGTCTAGGAAACATCAAAGGACAAAAAATGGTCCAAGGGGTCTAAGGAGTTTACAGAGGGACATGGAAAGGCCATACAAGTGTGATTCACCTGGTGTGGTAAAATCAGCTATAACACTTGTATCGACCAGTGGTAGAATCCAACCAATTACTTCGGCACATGAGAAGATTTATGG
Source organism: Pseudotsuga menziesii (assembly GCA_001517045.1). NCBI lineage: Eukaryota > Viridiplantae > Streptophyta > Pinopsida > Pinales > Pinaceae > Pseudotsuga > Pseudotsuga menziesii. The sequence goes on along the minus strand of LPNX010355687.1, from coordinate 588,127 downwards.
TCGCATAGAGACTATCATTATAGCATATTTCATTATATTAGCGTATAATGGTATGTCTTTGAGGTCATCTTCTGGAATAGCTTGGTCCTTGATCATCTGATAGATTTCCCCCCATTTGAATTCAGGTTCAATCCCTATGACAACCTTTGTATCTTCATAGATGATTTCACACTTGGATATAATTTCTACCTCTGTATCACCCTCTGCGGTATGAGCCTTCTTCTTCCCTTTCATAGGCATGTTGTTATATAAAGATCGAAGCTGCAAGACAAACATACAAAAGACTGTATTAAAAGATATCATGGTCTAGTAACATACATGCATTACCAATGAGATAAAGAGATGTACTAGTATTATCAAACATGCAGAATGATGGGTATTCCTAAGCAAATTCAATAAAAAAAAACCTTTACCCAATCATCCTCAAAAATTTCAGCCGACTTCATCAAGCATGGATTCTAGACCTCACACTTTGGAAACAAAAGATCATCCACAACTCCCTTAATGTCCTAAACCCACACATTAATCTACAAAATCCTACCAAGGGTTCTACTCACGAAAAAAAAGAAAATACCCATGGAGGCTTAAAGGATTTGGCAACGCGACAGGCTTGAACCCTAACACCAGACTGGAAAAAAATCTCCACGCCCTACATTGGCCAATGGTGAAACCCCAAACCTTCACTGCATAGTAACCTAAACCAAAGGTGGCTCAGCTGGCTACCTTGCCAATGAAAAATTCTGACATCTTAATGCTCAGACTGAGAAACGAGGGTAAGTAAGGCAGAGCAGGTAAGGAAAAACCCCCGGCCATGATTATAACAATCAAGAGCAGGGGTCACGATGTGAGATGCCCCATAGGGAAGAAAACTCATTAGGTTTGTGGGTTATGACAATGGCGTTTCTCATAGGTTTAGATATAAATGACGAGACCCCAAGAAAACCCTAACTTCGTAAGGAAATCCTAATGAAAACTCGTTCATCAAATAAACTTAGTAAGAAATGAAGAAAAAAACATGGATCTTGAATCCTACCTGGCAGGTAAGAGCTCAGTGGTTGGTGAGAAAATATGCGTAGTTAGCAAAAAACCAGGAAGCTCTCGACATCCTAGAAAGCTCCAACAGAAAAGAAATCAAATGCTCCAAACGGAGGTCAAAACAAGCACTCAAAACGGTAATGATATGACCGTAAAAAAACCTTACTGAGTCTTATATATAGAAAAAGCGACATAAACCACATTAAATGCAGCAGATAGTGACCTAAATGACCATGAGTAAACATTGTTTTAGCGCTAAGGTCTTGTTGGCTTGATTTTTTGACCTAGGCCAACAAGGAGGTTAAGCCCACACAATCAGCTTAAAGCAGCGTCTGGTGTGTTTGGAATAGCAAAACCTCGCAGGTTATGGTCCTGCTACCAGCTGATTTTTCTCTTAAGGAGAAATTAAAATCAGCAAAATCTACCCTATCCTAATGTTATTTCTACCTAAATGAATCCTATGATTAGTTTCAACTATCTAAATTGTCTTATAATTGCTTTCTTAAGGAAAGACTCCGGTTTTTGAAGAGTTTTTCTGGATATAAAGACTATTAAAATTATGCTAAAAATTACATAAATTGATTTAACAGCTGTTAACTGAAATATACTAAAATAAAACTTAATCTGAACTATCTTAACTATCCTATCTATCCTATCTCAGCTGAGAGCGTATCTAAATACTATATTAATTATTAATTAATAAAAGATGAACAGAAAGATAAATTGTATGATCTAAAAAAAAATATTTAAGCCATACACATTAAACTTATCTGTTATAACATCACTTATCAGAGAAACTAAAAATAAATAATTACTTCAATTTTCTAAAGTATATAATCAATTAATAACTAATCATCAACATAACTATTTGAATAAAAGATGATGTCTAGTATGAAATCACTGTAAAAATACAAACGATAGCTAATAGACAGAAATGTATATCCTTATAGCTTGAATTTATAGTAAAAATACTAATAAATTCAATCACAATGATATATTAATTCAAACATAATATTCAGTTGACAGAGTGAAAATTATAATTAAACACAAGTATAACAAAGTATACTGTATTAATATTAAAATAGAAGATAATATACTGACCTATAAAGTATATCCAAAACAATACCAGTAATGATATCAACCTGGAGATTTCTAGTTGCATCCCACATCCAAAGATCCAACTTTAGTTATGAAATAAAACGAGTAACAAAATATATTTCAAGTATGTCTCTCTTCCATCACTCCCTCTTTATTCATCAAAATTCCTGACTTATATAATACTATCAATTGTTTTCGATTCAGTTTTCCCATCAATGCTACATGCAACATTATAGGGTTCCTATAACTATCAAAGAGAATCGAATCTCTTTTGATCAAACACCTGTTACTATAACAAAAAGAACGACTAGCTTGAATGTTTGCTGGTTTAAAGGTACTTGGTAAATTCGTGGCCGTTGTTGAAGTTCCAGTCTCCAATGAACAGCCACGTCTTCCAATCATCATATTAAAATCGTCCTGAAACTGTGGAGAGGAGCGAAGACATATCCACCTATGTTTAAACAAACAAAGCATCTCATTAAAAACCAATTAAAACAGATATAACAAAATAAACTAGAAATTAAATGTGTGCCTGTAAAATCTGCGGTTTTACAGGCATGCATAACAAAAATATTTATTACCTGTTTGACAACGAAACAACCCTTGTGCTTTGAAAAATGAGAATAACCATCAAGTTCTATTTTGAAGATCGAATACTCTTCGGGCTTCAGCTAATTTGGCTCTAAGCTTGATAATCTCTAACTTTTGTTTTTCTATTAGTTCAAGCAGATGTTGATTCGTACCTATTATTGAATTTTTTGCCCTTTTATATTGATTCTTTTTTATATTCATTTCTTTCCACCTGCTAATCCAATTCAACAACTCTCTAAATGTCCTATTTTCTTCCTTTATCAATGCTGCATTAGATTGACAATGTTTAAGTTCATCTTTCAGTTCTGTAATCTTGGTCTGATATGCCTTGTCTAGAACTTGCTGAAGATTTTCTTCTTCATTTTTGTGACTTGAATTGGCTACCTGATGAGGATTAGGGTTATCAATGTTTTGACCAGATGACTGAGGATTGATAAAAGATGGTTTAGGGTCAGAAATACAGGTGTCCATACATGATGGAGCAACCTCGGCCTTACCCAATTTGGCACTATTATCCTTTATAAGAGTGGGATCATTTATATGAATAGTGTCAGGGACCGACGATGGAACGTCGTCCTCAATATGGACGACTGCAGGCTAAGTATCCTGTCGATTAGCAATAGGAACCGAAATTGTAGGTTTCATGCTCCTAGTAACCCTCCTCGAAAACACCAGATTTTCTGATTCAATCCCTCTTCTATAGCATCATACCTGTGCTAGATGATCTAGTTTATGCATAGACTCCCTGCTATGTTCATAAGGATTATTTGGCTCAGATAGATTTTTACAATGAACAGTGTTAATATCTTTGCTTTCGATTAACCTGTCCTCTATTTTTGCAGGAGTACCATGACATTTATCAGATGGGGGTCGGTTCAAGACTGCTTCAGAGCAACAGGGAACTATATTGTCAACATCGTCATTACTGATACCAGCGTTTATGGGTAGATTGTCTTCCTCGAGTCCTTTACCCTCTGACTCGGTCTCAGGAACATTATTGCCCTCAGGCTTAGTAGTAGTTTTCCGTTTCCTACGGGTTTTTGGAGAGGGGTTCGGCCAATATTGAGTCAGCCCCAAATGACATTCGGTTAAGAATTCATCCCATGATTTACCCTTCAAGGACAGTTGATGCTGTAATATGATTTTGACTAAACCATGGTGAAATAAACTTCTGTCAGGGTTATCGAAACTTTGAACTGCATGCGACATCTTTTTCAAACTTTGCCACAGATAAAATGGTAGATTAAGCCTACAGCCATTTAATGCTAATAGGAGTCTTAGATGGTAGTAGTGAAGGTGAGAAAAACGTCCATCGCAGGACACATCCCTGACCAAAATTTCATAAAAGGCTCGCAATTCAGGGTTCAGGAACTTGACAGAGACCCCTATCTTCAGTTTTGCATTATCCAGTAATGGCAGCAACAAGGATAAACACTTCTTTTTATTAACCTTACTACCTTTGAACCAGCATTCTCCAATTTGTGGGAGCTTTGTCGCCTTTGTGATTTTGTCTTCGTTAACAATGAACTTAAAACCCCCGATCCACACAATGTCATCTTTTAAATTCAAGGCAAACAGTTTGGTCACCTCTGCGTTATGACCATCAAAACACTTAAAGAATTGCCCCCACCCAACTTTCTCAAATAGCAAAGCGACCTTCTCATCTACTTCTACGAGCTCTGAACCTGAGATTTCGAAACGATTCAACGGAGCCATAACCTCCTCAACACTATCCTGGTTTTGAAATGGACTGAATGGCGATGTGAAGAGGGAGGGGATAGGTATCCAAGTGTATGACATGATGTGAAAACTTCACATGCTTTGAATCTGACAGATATGAGGTTTCTGGACTTGGCCATTTTTAGCCGAACCTAGCAATGATGAGTGCTACAGCCAACGTTTTATTATGACACATGCATGTTTAGCCACGACTAACAGTAAAATTTAACCAGTTCGACATATCAGGGATCGTGTGATTGATAGATCGTAAATCAAGGCATTGATTATGCACAGTGGTCATGATGAACTCGTACATCGTTATAAAATGAAATGGTTATCAACATTAAATCTTGCTGATACGAATCATCAATATATTCACAGCTGTTAGTTAATTATGAGGTGCAATCCACATCTCTATGCCAACTCAGCGATCCAAGTGATAGGCGTTATTAATTTGACACATGGCTCTCGTAAACTTTGTCAATTAATGGTCTTCTCCAGTTTGAGCATGAAAGGTGGTAGCGTTCAAGGCGATATAGTGTCGAAATCATATACCAAATGTTTTGCATGGCAACTAACTAATGATCTGATTTAATATTTATACTATGTATATACATAAAAATTCATAGATCTAGTTTTAAAACTTTTCAAAAATCCCATCGAGTAATATCCTACATCAAATTTGATAGGATACTAAGTTATAAAACTATAATATATGAAAATTTGCCATATAATACTCCTTTATTTATTTAACTACATATATACAATTTTTACAAAGTCATGGTAAGATATTACATATGAAATATGAACATTAGGTTTAATAAGAGTTTTGATTTAATAAGTTACCTTTAGTTCTAGGAGTTTAGAACTCATAATACCTCATCCATATCCAGCTTCAAATAAACTGAAAATGTATTTCATTGATTCCCATTTAGCATACTATCCCTTTAAGTTTCTTAAATCATATATAATCAGATAAATTTAACTTTAATGATAAAATTGATTATATAAAAATTCATGAAACTGACTTATGAAACTGACAGCTGCTAATTACCAAAATGTTTTCATCAACTCTTAATATGTCATCTTACTCTTCTCTAATTGAGAGTACCTTCAGAATCAAAGATTCTGAAGGCACTCTTTTATAATTTAGATAGGTAAATTACAAAAGAGAGCTGATTTCCCTTCATCCTAATGAGAAATGAAGGGGTTGTGGCTGACTGTCAACAGGTCTAAACCTTTATCGAAAAATATAATCAAAACACAAATAATGGTAGCGACAACGTCAGGCGAACTTCAGGAGCAGATCCAACATAATTGGATTACAATTGACTCTCTTGTCGATGATAAACTTATCGGCGGGCCCTTTTAAAACCCATTGGAAACAAAAATGTAAGTTGTCTCACGATGGCTTCAGCTCCACAACTAGACTTCTTCTTATTTCCATTGCGGTAACTCAATAAAAACCCCCATGTACTCTATTAGATGAAAACCTCTGAAGGTCATTGGTTACAAATGACAAGAACATCTGAATGTATCGGCTGACATAGCTAAGTCTCATCGATCCCGTTGGCATAAACTCCCGAAAGACCCGTCGGAGAAGAAAAAATAAGCCCACCGATGTCATCGGCTCAAATATTCAAAATGGCCTGATAACATCGAAAAAGTTTAAAGAGGTGACCCAAAAAAGTTTCAGTGGAAGCTACAAACGAACTGTCGGCAAGAAAAGTGAATCCTATCCGAGAGGACCGGTTTGGATTCCTGAGTGTTACACCCAAATCCTATCACCAGCATGTGATAAGATCCCTAACACAGATATTTTCCCTCAAATCCCAAACTTGAAGTGAAACATGCTCTAGATGTTGGTTTTAACGTACAAAACTCCAGCACTGCTCTTATCCTTAAGTAGATAAGTAGTACCTTATGCAGCACTGCCCAAGTTATGTGGAATCCAGGCAGTGCCACTGCCTTTAACCTTTGTCTTTGGTGTGGTTCTCATCCTTCATTGCTTTGTCATAAGGAAACACAAGCGGTGCCCTTGGTAAAAAGTGAAAAAATGAGGTTTCGCGAGGCTTCTAGAACAAAAGCCTCATGTCTAGTCTTATCCCTACTCACTTGGGTCAGTTAAGCTCGAGATCCATCCTTTGAGGATCTCATGGCCACCTCACCCACCTGCCATTCCTATCCCTTTGAGCCCTATAAAGCCAAGCTCATACTCCATGGTTGAGGAGGAGAAGAAAGGAGTAAAGTTATGCTATTGAATTAAAATCCCGGTCTAATCCATTAGAGAGCATCGACACTAAGGCAAAATAGTTGTAAGCTCTTTCATTCATCTTTTAATGAAAAGTTGATTTCCTTGCCATATATTTGTTGTGTTAATCTCACATATGTATAATCGGATTCCTTAGTCACTGGTTTGGATCTATGGATAGTTTTCTGGTATCTTTGATGTTTTTGTATGTTTGACGTGCTTTTGTAGGTCTGCAGGTCTTTCATCAGAGGTTTTATTCCAGGCATCTATAGCTTCCAGGGAAAGTTTTCGACCTAGTTGTTACTCATTTGTTCTGGATCTAAACCATTCATACCATAGGAACAACTTATGTCCGTAGAAGGTGATATATTCATAATAACAAATTTGGTGACTCCACTTGGGAACCTTTGCTTCAATTGATCTGATCTTCCTCAATTTCTGAAAACACTTGTTTGAATCCAAGCTCCAGCTTTTAATCTTTTCAATTAGATCTACATCTAATTTAGTGAATTTTTGGTTTGAAATCTTCATATCTCTTTAGATCTGAGTCACCTCGACTTTATATGCTCTGTATTTTTGTTGATTCATCAGATTGTATATTGTTTTTGCAATTTTAATTTGGTTTTTTTGCTCTCCTTATGTTCTGGATTGTTACAGGGAACCATGCATGCGCTGTAGGAAACAAGTGGTGCCACCGCTTGCATTCAGTTATCCATAGGCGGTGCCACCGCCTGAGTTCAGTGAGCAAGAGCGGTTCTGCTTCAAAACCGCTCTGTCAGTAACCCCTTCGGCGCGGTGCCAGGTAGGCTTGTTCTAGACTTTTACTTTTCAAAATTTTGCAAAGATTTTGTGATTTTTGGATTTTTTGTGTGTTCAGTTAGCTTTGTCCATACTTGTTTGAAAATGCCTAAATGATTGAAATTTGAAATTTTTATGTGGGGAAAGCTTGTTTGTCAAAATAAAAAATCTAGGTTAGATTCATCATTTATTACTGCTTGTAAGTTTTATTATTCTGAAAGGATTTTTTGGAAGCTTTAGGTTAGATTAGATCTCTATCGTTATTGGATAGCACTGGAAAGAAAGACTTCCTTAAATCATTTTGCTTGTTTTTATTTTTCATTAAGTGTGAGAGAGACTTCTTTTCGCTTTGAAAAAAGAAAATTTGTTGAGAATAGGTCATTGTTTTTGTTGAGGCTAAGTCACTAGATCTCTGACTAGACTCTCAAGCTGTCAGGATTCCTTTGTTCTTTTGTCTCTTTTGCATCACTAACTTATCAAAAGAAAAAATATCAATAGTTTAAGTTAGATATTTCCATGTTTAAGAGAAAAATTGAAAAAAATTGATTGCATATGCATATTTGAGTGTTGTTTGTCTTTATTCTTTGAAAAGAGATCTTTTCCTACCTGTTTGCTTTCAAAGGAGCTGATTTGAAGAAGAGTTGTTTGATTGTATGCTTGGAAAAAGAATTTTTTAGTATAATTGTGTTGAGCCACAAAAAGACCACATTTTATTCATCATTTCACATACTATTTATCACCTTATTCCATTATATGCTTCCATAAAACTATTAACATTCACCACTTTCATAATAAATATGGGTTTATATTACCATTTATCAAATCATTTATTTTTGGGTATTATTGAGTGAATTTATGGTTAATTATTGAGAAAATAACATATTTTCATTATACCTTAAAGTTTGGTGATGTTTACAGATGTATTTGAAGACTTTAGCAAGCTCAAAAGTGGCCACCTAGCCTCAAATTCGAATTTCGTCTTCTAGATATGAGCTAACTTCAAGGAGAAGATCATGGACATGTGGAGAGAATATCTCATCCAATATTTGGTTGAGGATTTAAAGGGATGAGTTGTAGATTTGTTGAGGATTTGGGGGGATGAGTTGTCTATTTGTTGAGAATTTTAAGGGATAGGTTGAAAGAATAGTGGATCTGTATTTATGATCACTTATCTTGAACTCATGGATAAATAGGAGGGCTCTCTCCTCATTTTGGTTTGAGGCCTCTCTACTGGTTTGGAAGTAGATAATAGTTTAGAGTTAGTCATAGAAAAAGATTTCTGATTGTTATGTAATGGAGATGATGCTTAGTGCACATCCTTTGATTCCTCCATGCTAATATAGATTTTCAGTTAATTTCTTTCTTATGAGTTCTTAGTATAGAATTCCAGTCAATTTCTTTCTTATGAGTTGTTAGTATAGAATTTCATTTATTTCTTTCTTGTGCATTTTCAGTATTGATTTTATGTAAGCTCACAAGTTATTGTCAATTGCTTTATACCAGTTTATTTCATGCAGTTTCAATATTTCTTTATCAAGTTTATTTTAAACAATTTTCTGTTTTCTGTAATTAGATTTATTTCCATTTAATTTCTTGTTTTCATAACTTAGATTCAACTTCAGTTAGAGATTAAGTTCAGCGACACTCTGCCCCTGCATATATTTTGTTTATATCTCACAAGTTTATGCTCTCTCCGGGTTGACAATTAAATCATTGGAATTCTGTTATAATTTGTTTAATATTTTACCCAACTTGTTGGTGTTGTTACTAGGGAGGTGCTAAAAAGGGATCAGAATTTACATAGGTAGATAGTCTGTTTTTATTAGATAAAAAGGGGGAAGAGAAATTGTAAGACGCAAAGACAACTTCACCATGGAAGTTTCATGGTGTAACAACCAGACGCATCCACTTTAGTGAGTTGCCCCAAAGCCTTGATTGTTTTCTGCAAAGTGTTTATTTTCTTGCAAGTTCTTTCTTTTTCTGTAAATGCAAGTTTGTTTTATGCAAGTCTTCATTTTTCATTTACAGTTTTGTAGTTTAAAATTTGGATTGCTTTCGTTTTTTGGCGCCTTTATTTCATATTAACTTGTTTTAATTTTATATGTTTATTTTTGTTTTATATAGATTTTTGGTGCACTTTTAATTTTTCTGTATTTTTACTAACTCATTTCGTGTTGTTTGTCGCATTTGTCATGTGCTCATTTTTTATCTCTTTTCTTTTTTTTCCCATTTGATTTTATTTTAGTTTTGGGATGAGCATAAGCTTAGAGCAGCTCACTCAGATCCTCGCAAAAATCGGGATCTCCTCTTCTTTAAAAGATGAGATCTTGATAGTAGCTAAAGATGTAATTACTCCTCCTGAAGCAAACAAGAAAGAATCGGTGTTTGAAGAATCCTACATATCAGATGAAGAACATCTGTTCGAACTAGAGATTGAAGATGATGAAGAAGGGATCTCGGGTGATCACCATGCAATCGAAAGCTGCATCGAATAATGGATCCAGGTAAGTACTAGGTTAGATCGATTTTGTTTTCATTTTTATTTTATTAATTCATATTTTCAACATTCAATTCTTTATATTATTGTATATTCTAGGTTTAGTTTTTTAAAATAAAAAAAATAATTTTGGTTTACTTCTTTTAAATGTATGGTTTCACTGGAAATTTCACTACACCTAAATGATTGTAAATTTCAATTAGAATAGAATACGTAGGCTTTAGTTTCTGTTTTTAATTTAACATTAGCATGTAAGATATTTTAATTTGCTTAAATGTTTTTATTTGCTAAAAATTTCATTTATTATTCTGTTTTTAATTTTATTAGGAATTAAAAATTAATTTTAAATCTAAAAATACTTTAAAAAAAAAAAGCAACTAAAATTTGTTCTTTTTATTTCTATGCTAGGAATAAAAATAAATTAAGAGTTAGGCTTTTTATTTGTTTTTTTATTTTTCTGCTAGGAATAAAAAATAAATTAAGAGTTAGTCTTTCTAAATAAACTATTAGAACATAAAATGAATAAATTAATAAACAAATAAAAATATAATAATTTTTTGTTTCAAGTTTTAATATATTCCTTTGTTTTTTTTATTAAAAGAGAAAGAAATAGAACTAAATAAAATGAAAGTTTTATTAAAACTATTTTGCACAATAGATTAATTTTTTTTTAAAAAGACTATTAAAAATAAAAATTTAATTTAACATTACATATATCATGTTTCCTTATTAAAGTTTTTTAGTTTTAACTTTTTAATATGTATTATTATTAATTTAAATAAAACCTACAACTATAAACATAATAATAAAGAGAAACTTTTAAATAAAATAATCAAGTTATAATATATATAATAAAACTCTTGCCTATGAAAAAAACACAAAACCTGCATAAACAAATAAACCTTCGCATTGTAGATATATATTAAAATAAAAACTCCCAAATAGAATAAAACCTAAAATCTAAAACCTGCAAAAAGAAAAAAATTACAGTTGTGATTTTTTTTTTTTACGCTCTCTGAAACCTGCAAACGTAGAGCCTTTCAACCTGCCATGGGAAACCTGCAAATAGTCTATCATACAGTATGCCATGCAAACAGTCCTCCATCTGAAATCTGCAAACAGAGTTTCATCCTTAGACTTGTCTTCCTATCTGAGTATTTGATCTGGGCATTCGTCCTTCCACTTTTAAAAACCTGTAAATATAAATTATTCTCAATACCAATGAGCAACGATCCGCGAATTAGAATGATCTGAAGCCTGGAGCCTCTTAGATGATAAGAATCAAAAGCAACCAGCCACAAAAACAGGAATGACCTTTCACTTCCCTTCACGATATGATCTCAAATCAAAAGAAGCTCATTTAAGCACCAAGTGGATTTTGAAGTTCACCCCTCTTTCCGGGATTCTTCTCAATTACCATCAATATAGAGAACGATTAGTTCTAGACCGTTGATGATTTATTGGAGCAAGAACGATTGCCCTCTCACCACCTCTAGTGGATCCCACCATATTTGCGTTATTGATTCTTTCGGTTCCATTTTGTTAACTAGCAGCCAAATAGATGGCTAAACGGTCAGTTCTATTTTTAATCGCCTTCAATTCATTTAATTTAAGGTACAGACTGACGGATCGCAAATTTGCTACCAGCAGGATTGTGTACATCTTAACTGAGTGAGTGAGGGAGATGACTTGGCCTCTTTGCGGTGACTTTGACTGCTACTAATCCTCATATGAGATTCCATTATCAATCCATCATACCATCGCCAGCCAGACTCCTTGTCACCCACTCAACCGTTTGCTCGTTTTCTGGTTACAAAGTGAAAATATAGATATCAAAGCAATCTTCCATTCCATAAGTACTCGTTCATTTCCTTGCACAAAGCTGACCAATGGTAAAATCACGTGTACCCTAAAAACGAATTTTCTGCAATTAATGGTGATTGCCATAAATAATTGATATATGTTATTGATCGCAGAGGGTTGATATAAATACATGATTGTTGCTGATAGTTGCGAAGCTAATGGAAGGTCACGATGGTAATGGTAAGTTTCCAGTATTTACTGAATCTCTCATAAACTATTGTTTAATGGCCAATCTTCCTCCAGCGTGACCTTCCACCTTCTTTAAAACAATGTGACAAAATCGATGAGAAAACTGCTCATCACCAGCAAAGAGACAACGTATTCATGGTATTCTAAGCTCTGTAAAATGATAGAATTTATTAATATTTGTATACAGCCTATTCATCATTCGCTGAGGTGTTATAGTGATATTATGATATAATATGAAATATATCAATTTCCTTTGCCAAAATTGGCGTGGATCTGTAGAATGGAAGGTTTGAAGAAATTTGTAAAAAATTATTATTTACAAAGTTGTAAGAGCCAATCTATATTTGAGCTTCTTGTATAAGTGGCTGCAATGTAAGGGATACAGAGGAGAGGAGAGGCCTGTATGGTAGCCATGTGGAAAGCCAATCCAATTAGCTGAGCGAAAAAGTTGTTATGAAACCAAGAGTAGACTACGATGGTGTACAACACTATAATGTGTAGTCTCCTCGCAATACTTGCATGCTCGTTGCAAGGTAAGTTAAATTTGGTTACAAAACATACTCTTCCACGTTAATATAATATACTTTAATTGCATCTATACATTCACCTTTATCCCACTATTAAATTGGTTGTATTTATGCACCCATTCCACAAAACAACCAATTGAACGAATCAATCCATTAGTTGAATGGTTTCTCTCTTATAGCGAGGATTCCTTGCAATCCTATCATTTTCCTTGGCTTTGAGGCTGAACATGTCAAAATATTACAATATATATACTATAAAACGGAAAAATTGTAAAAAAAAGTTATTATATACAAAGTTGGATTCAAATGCAAAATCTTTATCTATATGCAAGCATATATGATATTTATAAGAAAAAAATCATTGTTATTAGATTTTGATTAAACATTATTTATTAAAATTGTATTAGATTTTGAGTTTAAACAAAAATATGATATAATGCATATTGATAAAAAAAAATGTTTTTATCATTATAATTTGTTTAAATAATATTCATTAAAGTAGTATTAAAATTTGATTAATATATGTTATTGTTTAATATATCTAGGCTGGTTGTAATAAAGTTTTTTATTTAAGGATTTTAAATTTATAGATGTAAATATTATTAACTACAAACGTTATAATTTTAAAGACATTATTCTTTAATACAATATTAATATAATTTATATTAATAATATCTATAATATGTTTATCTATTTTTAATATAAAGTATACAAGTTAATCTAAATGTATTTAACATAAAAATATTAAAATAAAAAATAAAAAACTATATATATATATTGTTTTTGTTGCTTTTTTACGAAGGTTTTTGGTAACAACACAAAATCAAAAATATACATAAATATAAATTAGCAATAGGTAAATAAACAAAAAATATATAAACATCAAAACTACTTTAAGAAAAACATCAAATAATGTTAATAAAATTAATATGCGTCTTCTTTTTAATTTTAATTTTCTGCGTAGTGGGACCTTGCAACATCTTCAGTTGGGGGTATCTGCATGATCATTAAAACTGCTAAACTTATCATAAAAATCGTTTATTTCGCACACTTCTCTCTAATCTAAATCATTAAGATAGCCTGCTTTCATAGGGGTCGACCACTGAAAGGGTCGACCCTCTCTCTCTATAGCGCAATCATTACATAACGACGCACTTCTCTTAAAAAGTATGATAATATTACAAAAAATAAATAAAATCAAAACTAAAAACATACAAATAAATAAAAAGTATTAGTTAATAAATAAAATCATAAAATTTTAAATGAATTTAGAATTTTCTCAAAATTTTATGATCGTTGTGCTAACTTGTTTTTGCAAGTTGCTTAGAAACAGGTTTCGACAAGAAGGGTCGCCACTTTCAAGTATAAAAGAATTTTATTCTCTTCAACTTGGTTTGTTAAACACATATTTTCCTATATTTTTCAATGTTCTCACAAGTTTGTTGCAGGAAAATGCTAACCTTTTTTGCATATTTCAAAGACAAACAAATGGCATGTACAAATAATTTCTAGAATCGCAAAATATTTTTAGAAAAAAGTTCCATTGAAAGCTTGAAGAAGTTGAATTTCGACTATGTATGTCATGACATTTGTTGCCACAAAGAAGCCTTTCAGATGTCAATTACGCCATGTCATGATTACTTACTTTTTTTCTTCCAAGCTTATCCATCATCCATGTCAGAGTCTACTTTGTCACTGCCTTATACATCATAACTTCCCGCATGTCTACCTTTCTGAGTTGCACACAATTTTTCCATTTTCAGTTTATCTTTGTTTCCTTATGAATAAAACCATTAAGTTTCCTTTCCATGACTACACTGCTTTGTTATCCTTGCCATAAAAACTATTTGACTGTGAGATCTTTCATCTAAAGTCCTACAATTCATTATGTACAACTCGCATTGACTGATGTGGGATAGAGACTAGAGTTCATTTTTAGTACCTTGAGGCTTGCATGCCTTAATGGCAAGTTCTCTCGCTGATAATCATGGGAATACATCGACTTCAACACATTATTTGGGATAGAGACTAGAGTTCATTTTTAGTACCTTGAGGCTTGCATGCCTTAATGGCAAGTTCTCTCGTTGATAATCGTGGGAATACATCAATGTCCCTTGATCGTTAGATCTTTCAAGTGGCTCGACATCAACCCATTTATTCGCACTTTGCACGATGTACTTAGGTACCTTGGCACTCATTGACATCAATGGTGAGATTTCTTCACATTGGTTAACGACATTCATCAATGGTTGGTAATCCAATGATTTCTTTCCATGTTCGACATCGACACATTTATTCGCATGGTAAGAATTGTACCATCAGGTTTTTTAGAAGGTGAAGACTAGATATTTTTCATGACATCATCAACAGTTTTACAGCAGCATACTTTCAACCATGTGAGACTACCACAGTTCTACTTTCAGCTCTCATTTTTACTTCATCCAACCAAACGGAAGTTCAGTTCCTTCACTTCACATTCTATGATTCAGCAGCAGAGGCCACATTCCTATTGCATAAATTCATCAACTTTTTGGATAAGTGGAGGTATGTTGTTTTCTAATATTTAGCCATGTAATTCCTTAAATGCTAGAAAATGAATGAATTTGGAAAATTCCCTCACTACATTCCCTTTCTCCCTTTTCATAAACCTAATACATCTTAAGTTGGGGGGGGGGGGACTATTCATTATCATTTTACATATTCATCATCTCATTTACCCTTAATCAACATGTCTTTCCCAAACTATGCTAGCATGATTCATAATATGAAGAAATGGCTTTTTACTATAAATTGATGATTCATCATTTCTAATGCATGTATACTTTTAAAATCTTATGTATTGCAGCAAAAATACAAGTAAAAAAAAAAAAACAAGCGAATGTTGTTAACACAAGAACCAACATTTGTCATACTTATGGTTGTCACACAAGAACCAGCCTGGACAAAAATATTAAAAAGAGAAAAAATAAAAATTGCTGCCACTCATGCATTTCAAAATCATGGAATGATTTACTGTTACATACCATCATCATGTAAAGCCTCAGCTACAAACCAAAAGTTTTAAAGGAATCAATGCATAGTTGCGCATGAGGACATGCAAACAGTCAAGTTGGGGGGTATGTTGAGCCGCAAAAAGACCACATTTTATTCATCATTTCACACACTATTTATCACCTTATTCCATTATATCCTTCCATAAAACCATTAACATTCACCACTTTCATAATAAATATGGGTTTATATTACCATTTTCCAAATCATTTATTTTTGAGTATTATTGAGTGAATTTATGGTTAATTATTGAGAAAAATAACATATTTTCATTATACTTTGAAGTTGGGTGAGTTTGGTGATGTTTACAGGTGTATTTGAAGACCTTAGCAAGCTCAAAAGTGGCCACCTAGCCTCAGATTCGAATTTCATCTTCGAGATATGAGCTAACTTCAAGGAGAAGATCATGGACATGTGGAGAGAATATCTCATCCAATATTTGGTTGAGGATTTAAAGGGATGAGTTGTATATTTGTTGAGGATTTGGGGGGATGAGTTGTCTATTTGTTGAGAATTTTAAGGGATAGGTTGAGAGAATAGTGGATCTATAATTATGATCACTTATCTTGAACTCATGTATAAATAGGACGGCTCTCTCCTCATTTTGGTTAGAGGCCTCTCTAGTGGTTTGGAAGTAGAGAATAGTTCAGAGTTAGTCATAGAATAGGATTTTTGATTGTTATGCAATGGAGATAATGCTTAGTGCACATCCTTTGATTCCTCCATGTTAATATAGATTTTCAGTTAATTTCTTTCTTATGAGTTCTTAGTATAGAATTTCAGTCAATTTCTTTCTTATGAGTAGTTAGTATAGAATTTTAGTTATTTCTTTCTTGTGCATTTTAAGTATTGATTTTATGTGAGCTCACAAGTTATTGTCAATTGCTTTATACCAGTTTATTTCATGCAGTTTCAATCTTTCTTTATCAAGTTTATTTAATACAATTTTATGTTTTCTGTAATTAGATTTATTTCCATCTAATTTCCTATTTTCATAACTTAGATTCAACTTCAGTTATAGATTAAGTTCAGCGACACTCTGCCCCTGCATATATTTTGTTTGTGCCTCACAAACTTACGCTCTCTCCAGGTTGACAATTAAATCGTTGGAATTCTGTTATAATTTGTTTAATATTTTACCCAACAAGTTGTTTGGGGAATTTTTGGCTTCAAAGCAAAATTGAAAAGAAAACACCCTCTCTCCTTCCCGTAATTAGGCATACTGAATGGTAAAGTTAATGAACTTGCATTTCATATTTGCATGGTTTTACTTTTCTATCAAAACCTCATGCATTCACCTAACCATCCACTTTAAAATTAACGGTAGCTTTAGGCTTAAAATTTGTATAGAAATTTGAGTGTTAGGTTAGAGACGTGTTCAGGCGTCGTTAAACTTAGGATTTGTCGTTATTTGTCCACACTACAACCTGGGACTCCCGCGGTTCGTCCATGTACCATTGGTATATCGAATGGCCTTTCATGTACCCTTGAGGTATATAGAAAGGTACTTCACGTACTCAATTGTATATCGGAAGGCCCCTTGTGAACAGTTGTGCATTAGACAACACTACTATCAATTTGAGCTCCCACGTACCTTGAGTATATCGAGAGACCCCACTAGGATACCTTATCTATTTGAGAAAAGCCCTTTGGTTGTATTGTGTGGAGCAATACATCGAAAACAACATTCGGGGAGATTACTACGCACGTACCCTGGTGGTATATCACGAGTTGCACCTACTTGACAACCCTGGTGAGAGACCGACCATTTGAGCTCATCCTATCATTTGAATTTGCTTATTGGTCTGTAACTTGAGTAGGAGAAAGTTTTTTTGGTGTGTTTTGTATTAGCTCTGAAACCCTACGTTAGATTAGTGACTGTGCAATCTGGATGAGTTTCATTTGAGACGGTCCAGAAGAACACAGGGCTTACCATCCAACTTTCCTCTCATTACAGGAGAAGGTCCAATGGAAGCTACTGACCAAGGAGCTACAACTACTTCCCATGTGGAAGAGAACCTGGTTGTAGAAAGTGGAGACCAATTCTCTTCTTACGTTACTCCCTTGGTCCAACAACCTACTGTGGGTGATACTTCTTTCCATGGCCTTGTGGAAGGTCATGTTGATAGTCCTGTTCGTCCAGACTATGGTCCTGATGCTCCGTTTTGGGGAGCTTCTATGGGACAAGCCATTACATCATTTGGGCTAAATAGGCCCTCTCCTGAACAATCTTCACCAAGTGAAGAAGAGTATAGAAAAATTCAAGCATCTGTTCACCGTGCATGTGATTTTCAAGAGAGAATGCAGAGATTAGATACAATCTTAGCAACTCCTGTGCCTCACAAAGAACCTATTTCAGTTCTTCTTCCCCACCATACGGATCCTTGGCCAGTTGGATGTCATTCTCTAGCTAATTCTTTGAGACCTATTGATCTTCTTGAACCTTCACACCCCCCTGATCAAACCTCCGACCCTACAGTTGCAAATTTTAGGTTTGATTCTAGTCCTACCATGTCTTCTATGGATGGGTGGCAACCTTTAACTCCAGTTGTATCAGTACCTTCAAATGCTAGGGGTAAATTCTCGGCATGACCTACGTTACCATCTATCGGAGTTGTTACTCATAATAGAGAGACCTCTACTACAGGTCCATCCATCGTTTATGTTCCTCCTAGCAATATGAATATAGTCAACTCTCCATTGAGTCCAGGTCAGCCTTTAGGGGCATAACCTGTAATTAATCAACCTTCCTGGGGGTATGGTTACCCAACACATCAAGTACCTATAGGAAATATGAATTATCAACCTACCCCTACATGCATGTCTTATACTAGAATTCCATATCCTTGCAATACTTTTACTCCATGGGGGAAAACCAACTGGTCCTACATGCCAACATTGGGGGGAATACCTATTCATACTATTGGAGGTGCAGGAGGACCACCTTATGGAGATACTCCCCCTGGTGGGCCTGGTGGTCCCGAAGGTGCAGGAGGGCCAAATTACGGAGGTCCTCCTCTTGGGGGTCTTGGTGGTCCTGTAGGTCCTGGAGGGTCTGGTGGGCCTCCTCCTAGTGGCCCCGAAGGTTTTGGTGGTCCTCCTGCTGGTGGTCCTGGAGGTTCTAGTGGTCTTGGGGGACCTGGGGGTCCTCCCCCTAGTGGTCTTGGTGGTCCTAGTGGTCCTGGTGGTTCTCCTCCTACCGGTCCTACTAGCTCTGGTGGCCCTAATCCTGGGGGTTTAACTTCAGGAGGCTCATCATCTCAACAACTTGTGTATCAGTCAACCTACGGTCCTACTGGTGGTTACATGCCTTATCAATACTACCAGTACGTTGAACCAAATCAGTTACCTTTCCTAGTAACTTTGGACTTTCCTGATTTGTCCAAATTGATTAATGACCCCTTTCGACACAATCCTTCATGGCCTCCTATTCCAGTCAAGTTACCATCGAACATTTCAAAATTCAATGGTAAGCAGGGAGATGATCCCAAGAATCACGTTATGACTTTCCATCTATGGTGTTCATTAAAATCCTTAATGGATGACTCTATTCGATTGAGACTCTTCCAGCGCACTTTGATCGGTACGGCCGCGAAGTGGTATATCGAACTTCCACAACATTTGTTTGTGGATTTTAGTGCTTTGGAAACTGTCTTCCTCAGACACTTTCAACTACCCATTTGCTACGAAATGGGTACAGATATTTTGACCTCTCTACGTCAAAAAAACTCCACACATATTTCATATCATATTCATGAGTGGAGAAGGCAGAGAAGGCTCATTAAAGCTCCTATCCTAGACCAACTCTTAGCTGATTGGTTTACAAAGTGTTTATTGCCACCCATTTCCCGAGATGTGGTTATGTGGGGTGTTGTCACTAAAGAGCGGGCTATTAGTCGTGCTCAGTATCTGGACCTAGTGTATTCTTAGTCTGAAACTTTGTATGACCTTATTCCTCATGCTCCTCGTCCCAGCATGGACCCAGCTAAGACACCTGCTGAAACTCCTGTTGATGGAGTTATCGGTTCAATCCAACCTCCACCAGCAGTAAAACCTGCCAAAACACCCAATCCTTTTACCACTGCTCCTTCTAATCCTACGGTTTCCACCGAGGTGAATGTTATTCAAAGTACGCAATCATCCGGTAGTAAGAAAGAGGGAAAAGGAAAAAATAAGAAACCCAAAAACCAATAGGAAAATCCCAATCCTATGGCCCCGTAGAATGACAATAAAGGAAAAATGAAAGCTAAATATCCTTTCTTATTGTGTGGTGGATATCATTTCATGAAGGAATGTCCCTGTCGTGATGAAATTAACAAATTTTTAAAGAGTAACCCCACACTGATAGTCCTTACTAATTCTTTTCCTTCTCAGCAACAACTAGTAGACCACATGTCTAACCAGGGAAGTTCTAGTCCTACAGAGAAAATTCGAATGATGTCGTCGAAAATTGTTAATCTCACAACTCGAAGTCAGTCATATGACAAGTCTAAGGAGAAGAAAAATGACAAACCTTCTGCTGATAAAGCTCCTTCTATTGGTTATCCCACATCCTCGTCTAATGGTCCCCTAACCATCAAGAAGCCTAATGTCGACATGATTTTGTTTCTGCCCAAAAGTACTCTTAGGAAGGTTTTTAACCCTAGTTCCTGAGCTGTGCATTTTTATAATATTTTTGAAGACCTAGCTCAGATACCATGTGCAATGTCTACCTTGGAAGTACTCCAAAGCTGTCCCACACAACGCAAAAACTTATTAACCGCCTTAGGAGCCATGGACCCGAGCGACACAAATTTGATTCATTTCAATCTGTATAACCAAAAATCTAGATTACCTCACCAACTCTCTTTTCAGATTGTAACAAAAGTAGTTGGGAAAAAGATCTTTAGGACTGTTCTAGATGAAGGTGCTTCAACCTCAGTTTTGTCTCTATCATGTTGGAAATCCATTGGCTCTCCCGAGCTTACGAAATGACCGACAACCCTAAAATCCTTTGATGGAAGAGGTTTCCAGCCCCATGGTCTCATGCCAACACTTTCAGTTGAATCTAGGGGGGGAAATGGTTTCCATTCAAGTGGAAATAGTGGGCGGATCGTTAGACTACAATCTTCTTTTAGGAAGAAATTGGTTTTACACTATGACAGCTGTCGCTTCGATGGTGTTTAGAACTCTCCAGTTTCTGCATTTGGGAAATATTGTAACCATTGATCAACTTGATTTTTGTACGCCGTATTTTACTACCCCTACAGAGAATAACATCCCTTTTCTAGGTTAGTCCCCTACTCCTTATTAGTTGACTGGGGTAGGAATGCTGAAAGACTCTGCCCTTATGGACATATTCCCATCAGCTCCTTCTAGCACAAAGACGGTGACTGTCAATATGATCTCCTCTTTTGGCTGTGATCCCAAGGGTAAACAAGTTGTTGAATCATCCTCTTTAATCCCACATGAAGCAGTTTATGATGCCATCCAATCCATTTCCAATGTCTATACAGATGACCTTCATCTTGTGGTTCCATATCCTTACCACTTGCCCTACTGGTTAGAACCTTCTCTTCCTACTCTGGATTATCTCTCTCAAAACTTTTTCGTTAGATGAATCCATTATAGAGATTATGAGTACGAATGAACCAGTATGGGAGGATCATCATCACAGATCCTCATTCCTCCCCAATACCAGTTCAGCAGATAATGATTTTGTATCCCTT
This sequence comes from Pseudotsuga menziesii, assembly GCA_001517045.1. Lineage (NCBI taxonomy): Eukaryota > Viridiplantae > Streptophyta > Pinopsida > Pinales > Pinaceae > Pseudotsuga > Pseudotsuga menziesii. Next base: position 566,800 of record LPNX010355687.1, on the reverse strand, counting down.
TTAGGTATTGATATTGTCAACGTCCTGCAAACTCCTGTCTTGTTGCAAAATTCTGAATCTGAAGGTAATTCATGCAACATTACTAAAACGACTCCAATCGACACATCGGTCAAACCTGGAACTATTGAACATGTTCACATAGGGTAGAACTATTCAATAGATGAAACTAAAGAGTATCGAACAATTTTTAAGGAATTTCGAGATATTTTTTCCTGGTCTTATGAAGAAATTCCTGGGATAGACCCATCCATTGTGATCCATGAGATAAAAAACTATCCCATAGCAAAACCGGTTAGGCAGAAATTGAGACAAGTCCATCCAAGGAAGGCTACGGCTATCAAAGCTGAAGTTGAGAAAATTTTGAAGGCATGATTCATCTATCCTGTACCCCTGACGGAATGGGTATCGAATATTGTTCCTATGAACAAAAAGCAGGGAACTATTCGAGTCTGCATCGATTTTTGAGATCTGATTTAAGCTTGTCCTAAAGACAACTCTCCAACTCCACACATCGATCAGATTATTGATAACTGTGCTGGAAGTGTCATCTTCTCATTCATGGATGGATTTTCCAGCTATAATTAGATTGAGATATTTTCACTGAACAACATAATACGACATTTATATGTCCATGGGGAACCTTTGCCTATAGGAAGTTACCCTTTGTTCTTAAGAATGCTGGGCCACATTCCAGCGCACTATGTCCTATGCATTTCATGACATTAAAAATATCGTGGAGCTTTACCTAGATGATCTTCCTGCACATTCACAGCAACGAAAAGATCATCCTCAACATCTTAGAGATATTTTCCTGAGATGTCGTCATTACAAAATACGGCTGAACCCACACAAGTGTGTTTTTTGCGTTGAGATGGGACGTCTCTTAGGCTTCGTGGTTTCTAAATATGGTATTCGGATTGATCCACTAAAGACTGTTGCAATACTCACCCTGTCTGCCCCAACCAACCTGCTTGAACTCCAAATTTTGCAAGGGAAGGCAAACTTTCTTCGTCGTTTTGTTTGTAACTTTGTTGAGTCGAAAATGCATGGTTATATGCGTCTCCTTAAAAAGGATACTCCATTCTTCTGGGATGACCAGGCCCAACAAGCATTTGATAATATTATGCACGCTCTGACCCATTCACCCATGATACACCCCCCAGATTATTCAAATGATTTTCTCTTATATGTTGTTGCCTCTACTACTACCATCGAAATGGTTTTAGCTCAAGAGGATCAGAACGACCAAAAACACGTGATATACTATGCCAGTAAGAATCTTATTGATTATGAAACTTGATACTTGCCTGTGGAGAAGCTAGCACTAGCCACGGTCTTTTTTGTCAAAAAATTTCATCATTACATCTTGCTTCACACCACCACTCATGGGGGCTTCACTTATTGACCAATATGCTATCACGTTAGTTCATATTGTGGGTTTTAAAATTATCAAAAATTGAACCAATATATTGCAGGTATTGGGGGGGATGAGGGGTTTAAGGTGGGGGTGGGTAGGGTGGTTTATAAGAATTGAGGTATAAAAGGGGGTGGGGAGGAGGTTTTAAGTACTAGGAGGGGGTTTCAACAAAAATACTTTGGGGCAATATCTCTAGAAATTAAGGGTTTTCTTTAATATCCCACGATCGCACGTGCTATGTGAGAGGTTCACTAAGTGAAGTCCCCGTGCCACCACTATACTCGCAGACCAAAACCCTATGTAGTATATCCTAACTCGTCAGGTGCTAGGGGGAAAATACTCCCGATGGATTGTTATCATACAGGAGTTTGACCTTGAGTTTACTAAAGCTACTTCAAAGAAATCATTGGTCTTTTCCAAGTTGATGTGTGACCTTCCTTGTGCTTTAATGGATTCTGAGCCCAGTGATTCGTTCCCGGATGAATTTATGTTCCTGATAAGCACGACTGATCCGTGGTATGGAGATTTAATCATTTATCTCCAGACACAAAGATTTCATCCCACTCTATCTTGTGACGATCGTCACCATATCCGTCACCATGCAAAATATGATCTTATCCTGAACGATACATTATATAGGCATGGCATGGTGTAATGTCCCCTTTTTGGAATTTTATTAAAATGCCCAATTTTCCAATTGTTTCACAATTTTGGCTCTTGACTAGTTTTAGTGCCTTGGTCTCCAAATCAGCCCAATTGCTCCAAAATCTTCAGAGAAGGTGTATGAATAATATAATAACTTAATAACCTAAGCTAACCATAAGTTAGTTCTTTTAGAAAAACTATTAAAGAACCAACTAAATTCATTTCATGGGAAATAAATACAATACAGAGTAATATAAACAAAATATATACTTCTAAAAGAAACTGTATCTTATTATTTTACTAACAGGATGTACCTGTGAAATTGAAAGATAGGGTTAAAACCCTTATATTTATTACAAGTACAAATAGTAAAACATTGAACTAATAAATGAAATTCATTTAATTATGTAACCATTAATAACTAGGATTATTATAATTTACTCACAGTCCTTTAAGGACAAATAAAAAGGCAGTAATTATTATAAACTGGAATAATCCATTTCAAACAAGGGTTTCCACAGGATAAACCCTAAATCATAAATCTAAGTAAAAACAAGAGTAATTAAGTTACGGCCGTAAGTATCAGTCTCAAAACTTTATTTATAAACCCTTACAGAGTATTCAAACAGAGTATAAAACTTAATTTACAATCAAGAAGGGTAAAACCCTGAAATTACATAGAGTATATCAATAAACATCTAATAAACTAAACCAAGTCTAAAAGACCAAACTGTCTTTACAAAACTACTATTTTAAATAGGCCGTAAGCCGTCATGAAACTAAATACATTGCTCAGTTAAACCAAGTCTCCCATCGACTAGCGAGGGTTCGAAACTGGGTAAACCCACAAACAACCTGTAAATCAAACTATACAACTCATGGCAAGTCGAAGCCTGGGTTTTTCCAAACCCTGGGTGATTCCATTGACCACCCTAATGCAAATAGGGTGAAAACCCAACACATGGACCACGGGGCTTACCCGAAACACAACACGAGCCATGACAATTGTTGGTTGATTGTCTTTTGTCTCCGCCATGAAAGTTTACAGTAGCGAACACCTGCAAGGAGTAAGAAAGACCACTGTCAGCAAAACAAATACTTATTTAACCATAATAACAATAAAAACATTTGCAGCAAGTAAAATAACTCTAAGTTTATTATTCACCTGTCAATGGAGAACAACGAACAGCCTCAACGAAGCACTATCACCTACAGGCTTTGCTTTTTAAAAACTCAACAGCATGCAAGTGTAACCCTCACGCAACGGCGAGCCACGAGAACAGTAACAGGTAACTGAAGCATACTGTAAGCTACGAAGACAGCGAAAGGATAACTACATAGACAGCAAGCCACGAGCAATAGTAATCTCCACAAGTTGCAGAATGAGAACCTAGCCATGGAGAATAATTTTTAAACCCACACACCAGTGACAAAAGCAGCACTGAGTCAAGGCACAAGGAAACCGGAGCAAGGAGGAATGACGCCCACCATGGAAGCCAAGCAGAGTAACCCTAGAGCCAGTGCAAATTGTGGGAAAGAATGGTAATGGTTAGGCTTACATTCGTGTTTTATATCTCCCACGCTTGGTCAGGAGATGATCACGTGGTCACTAGAAAAAAATCAAACATGTAGTGGGTCGTATACCATAGTGCCTGCATAAATCACAAACCAATTATTAAATCATTGGGAATGAGTTTGAACTATGGTACCAACCCAATAATGTTGCCATGCAATTCGATATTAGCATGCACCTTATTATATGCTAGTGTAGTGAAGGAATATCAACGATTTGGTTACATTGACCTATCGTGGAATGTCACGTTTAAACCTTAGTTTAAGCCCGAAAATTATGCATGCAGAATAATCTATTCACCTTTTAAACTTACAACTTATATAATATAACATTACAAATGCAAATTGGATAGTTGCATTTCTTTTCTCCCAACGTTGTTTTTCTTATAAATAGAAATTAAATATTTTATGCCTTTTTATAGATAGAGCTCAATGTTTCATGTCTTTCTATAGACAAGAGATCAAATATTTCATGGGAGAGATCATGTTAAACAACAAACAACTATAGTTTTCTTGTGTAAAAGAATATAGTTTATATATTGTAAATCTCTTATACAAAGACTTCACAAATTATATATTTTTATAAATGGCATAGGGTAACAAGTTGGAAAATCATAAACTCTAATCTCAACATGTTTACAATCCTTGAGCTAGATATAGACTGAATATCTATTAACAATTAGAGTATGCGTTATCAGTCACATATGAACTAATAACTCATTAATAGCATAACTATGAAGTGAACAAAATGTATTGTAAGAACATTATTATGAAATTCTGTCACAGAGCTCATAGCGACAATACTTCGATGGATTGTGGTTACGAATCAAGCTGGAAGTTACTAAAGATTCACCAGGTCATTTAGGTAGTAGTTATAGAACTAAACAAGATAACTAGAATAGGAAGGATCCTATTGAATCCAGAAATTACTAGAACCATAGGGTTCGACATGAAAATATTTTGTAGGAAAACCATGATCTCACGTAGGAAGGCATTATGGTTTTCAGTTTGCACAGTCGAACTTATACTGTCCAAAGGTTAACAAGCTGTAAGTTATCTTGCAGAAGCGAAATGTGGGACAGTCATTATACAGGTAAAAAAATGTATTATTGTATAAGTACTGAGAAAACAATCATTATAACATCACAAATCACATAGACTAAAGTAGAAATACTTTGTAACTGATATTCTAATGCTTAGAGTCGCAAACATATCTTACTGTCATTACTTACTTGTGAACATGATTACAAGTAAAACTGAAGGAAGCCAAATGGTTTTACCTTACAGAAACTGTTTAGAGTTTAGCAACTTAATTACTAAGCTTTTTAATTGCAATTAAAATACTGCTGATACTTTAAAATAACTTTTAAAACGTACTCGTGCGATCATACCTGTAAACCTGTAAGTACCAGTATTCATCTGCGTTAACATGATTGCTAAGTAAGCCCCGGATTCAAAAGTTAAATTCCACCTACTTGACATGAAAAGACTCATCAGTAAACTAAAGTAAAAACAGCACGCAAGAAAACTTTATCTTGTTACAAAAATGAACTGTTAAGTTATTATAATTAAGATTTAGTGAAACTAATTACTTGATTGTTTCTTTTAATTGCAAACCGTTAGCTGTTAGTAGACGGCAAGTTTTAACATTTGTTGTTATCTCAAAATTTTAAATTTTTGTGAAAATTTGGGGTTTTGACATGTGGTATCAGAGCACAAGGTTCAAACACTATGCCTTGATGAAGCCCAACTAGCTTTCATAAAACAGTAAATTAAATTATTATGCTGACGTATTTTTATTTCTAAATGTTATTCAACAGAGAATTGTTTTTCTGAAATTTAACAGGCAGGTATGGAAAGGCTGGAAGAGTATGCACAGGTGGAGTCTCCAGCTACTGAAACAGGGAATTTACCAAGAGATCCTATACCAGAGGATTTAACTACCAATTCCTCAGAGTTGTTACAAACTGTAAAAGACTTAAAAACTGAAATGGAGTCTGTAAAGCGAGAGAATGAAAGGATTCTAAGGGCTCAAGAAGAGCTGAATCATATTCTAATTGAAAAGTTTCAAATTGAGGATAGGGGTAGAAGGACAGAATCTGAAGATGCCAGTATTCAACGAAAATCTAAAAAGACGAAGCATACAAAAACTGAAAGTAGTTCGTTGTCTGAAGTTTTTGGTGAACAACAAAATTACCATACTACTAGTGACAGTAGTGATGATAATCTGTACGCTAAGAAGAGGAAATACAAACCCTATGAGGAAATTTCTGGGGAATTCAAAAATATAAAACCACCAACCTTTAATGGAGAGACTGAGAAGGGGGAGGAAGCTGAATCCTGGTTATCTGGGATGAAGAAGTACTTCCAAATATATAATTATTCTAACTAGATAAAGGCTAGAATGGCTATATATAACCTCTCAGGAAAGGCTGACATTTGTTGGTAGGACTTGAAGAGAGTTAAGGGTATAAAAGAGAAATAAGTTAACTGGAGTACCTTTAAGAGGTATTTCAAAAAGAAATTCCTATCTGAGCAGTATTATGAGGAGAGAGCTAAAGAGTTTTATGAACTGAAGTTAGGTTCAATGACAATGAAGGATCTGAACAGCAAGTTCTTAAGTCTACTTAGGTATGTACCCTACCTTGTAGATGAGAAACCAAAGGTACAGTGATTTCTTAGCTGTCTACCTTATCATATTAAAGATAGAATTGAATATGATAACCCAAAGACCTTGGAGGAAGCTATGAGAAAGGATAACTTTTGTTTTGAGCATAATTAGAAGAAAGAAAGCTTGGCCAACTGGAAGGCTAAGAAAAATAATAATCAGTTTGAATCAAAGAAGAAGGATTTTGTGCCTAACATAAATTTTAAGAACAATAAGGCCAAAAACTATTCTAATAACAAGAATTTCCAAGGAAATAGGAACAGTACACCCAACAATCAGAATAATTCTAAGGTAAGGAAACTGCAAATAATCATGGAAACTTTACCAAGAACTTTGAGCATAAAGAGCCTGTTAAGTGCTGGGAGTGTAATGGCCCACACTACGCTTCAGTTTGTCCAAACCGGAAGAAGACTGTTAGCAATATTCATACTATACAGGAGGAGATGACCGTTGGAGAACTAGCAAGGAGCATGCCTAGAATCAACGTAGCCTTGGAGAACCGACAAGTTGAATATCAGACTTCCATGGTGGAAGTAAAAGGTATGATAAATCAAACCGCTGTAACTATTTTGATTGATCCAGGAGCTAGTCTCAGTTATATTGCACCTCATATAGTAGAAAAATGTAAGTATTATGTTGATAATTTTGAGAATTCATGGTTAGTTCAGTTAGCCATTGGTGCTAAAAGAAAAGTAACTTGCTTTGTGAAAGAATGTGCATTAGTTATGGATAAATTTGAAACTGTTGTTAAACTTAATGTTTTGCCACTTAGCTCTTATGATTTGCTGATTGGTATGGACTGGTTAGAACAACATAGATTAATTCTAAACTATTATGATAAAACTTTCACATGTTTAAATAGTGATGAAAAACCAGTAAGTGTTAAAGGAATTCCTAGAAAAACTACTGTAAGGCAGATTTCTGCTTTACAACTTAAAAGAGCTGTTAGAAAGAGATGTAAAGCTTATGTAGTAACAATTACTGATGAGAAAAGTAAAATTAACACAGATAAGTTAAAAGTGGAAGACATCCTAGCCTTAAAAGAATATGTTGATGTATTCCCAGAAGAAATTCTAGGATTACCTTCGAAAAGGGAATTATATTTCAAATTGAGCTGGTACCGGGTGCAGTACCTAGCTCAAAGGCCCCTTATCAAATGAACATATTGGAACTTAATGAATTAAAATAGCAATTAAAAAGAGTTAATTGATAAAAAGTATATTCGACCAAGTGTGTCTCCCTGGGCGGCACCTGTCATCTTTGTCAAGAAGAAGGATGAAACTATGCGACTTTGCATAGATTACCGTCAGTTAAATAAGATGACCATAAAAAATCGATATCCGTTGCCCCGCATAGATGACCTGTTTGATCAACTACGTGGAGTCACGGTGTTTTCGAAAATAGATTTAAGGTCTGGATATCATCAAGTGAGGATTAAAGATGAAGACAGCTTTAAGACAGCTTTCAGAACAAGATATGGTCATTACGAATTTGTCGTAATGCAATTCGGGCTTACTAATTCCCCAGCTGTCTTTATGTGTTTAATGAACAACATAATGCATAAGTATTTAGATAAGTTTGTAGTCATGTTTATAGACGACATTCTAATCTATTCAAAAATTGAAGAAGAACATAAAGAACATCTAAAAATTGTTTTGCAAGAGTTACGAGAACATCAACTCTTTGCAAAGTTTAGTAAGTGTGACTTCTTCAAGGATAAGATTCAGCATTTAGGTCACGTAGTGACCAAGGAAGGAATTTTCGTAGATCCTGAAAAGGTACGGGCAATCGAAGATTGGCTGGTTCTTAAGGATGTGATAGATGTTAGATCTTTCATGGGAATTACCGGTTACTACCGGAGGTTCATTGAAGGTTTTTCAAGGATAGAAAATCCGATAAATTCCTTGCGGAAGAAACGAAAGAAGTTCGACTGGAATCGGAAATGTGAAAAAAGCTTTAAAAAAATAAAAACTTTATTAACCACTGCACCTATTTTAAGAATAGAAGATCTGAATAAAGAATTTGTAGTGTGCACTGATGCTTGTAATGATGGCTTAGGTGGTGTTCTGACTCAAGAAGGGCATGTTATTGCCTATGAGTCTAGAAAGCTAAAATTTCATGAAAAGAATTATGCAACATATGATCTAGAATTAGCAGCTGTAATACACACCTTAAAGATGTGGCAACATCACCTAATTGGCAGAAAATTTGTTTTAATGACTGATAATAAAGGATTGAAGTATCTTTTAGATCAACCTAATTTAAATGCCAGACTTTGTTTTAATGACTGATAATAAAGGATTGAAGTATCTTTTAGATCAACCTAATTTAAATGCCATACAAGCTAGGTGGTTATCTTTCTTAAGCGAGTATGATTTTGAAATCTAGCATATAAAAGGTAAAGAAAATAAAGTTGCTGATGCATTAAGTAGGAACGTAAGGATGAATTTTGCAACAACAATCAGAACTTATGTTTCAGACTTAGATGAACAGCTTAAAGAAGGAATAAAACAAGATGAAATTTACTAGAATTTACAAGCTAAAGCTAAAGAAAATCTAACAGAAAACTTAATAAAAGGTTACAGTTTAAATGAAAAAGAATTTTTACTGTATAAAGATAAACTGTATGTACCTAATGTACTTAAAGTCAAGCTGTTAATTCTGGATGAAATTCATAAAACACCATATTCAGGTCATCCAGGTTACCAAAAGACTATAACCATGTTAAGAAAAGAGTATTTCTGGACAAATATGAAAACTAAGGTAGCTGAATATATTGCAAGGTGTTTAGAATGTCAACAGGTAAAAACTGAACACCAACACCCAGTTGGTTTGCTATAGCCTTTACCTATCCCTAGCTAGAAATGGGAGGTGATTAGTCTAGATTTTATTACTGGACTGCCTAGAAATCAAAATCAGAATGATTCTATCATGGTAGTAGTTGATAAGTTAAGCAAAGCAGCTCATTTTATACCTGTTAAAACTACTTACAAAGCTGCCAACATAGATGATATTTTTCTAAAGAAGATTTTTCGATTACATGGAGTACCAAAAGTCATAATCTCAGACAGAGATCCCAAGTTTACAGGAAACTTTTGGAAGTCTTTGTTTAAAGGGTTAAACACCAAATTAAATTTCAGTACTTCTTTTCATCCTCAAACAGATGTACAAACTCAAAGGGTAAACCAGGTACTAGAAGATAGAATGTATGTGAAAGATCAGCTAGGTAAATGGGAGGACTATTTACATCTGGTAGAATTTGCTTATAATAATAATTATCAAACATCAGCCAGATTTAGTCCATTTGAAATTTTATATGGACGGAAATGTAATACTCCTATCTGTTGGAGTAATCCAGTAGATAGATTGGTATTAGGTCCAGAACTGTTGAAAGAAATGGAAGAAATTGTGAAACAAGTGCAATGAAATCTGAAAGTGACACAAGATCAACAGAAAAGTCAAGCAGACTTAAAAAGAACTCCAAAGGAGTTTCAGGTAGGTGAACATGTGTTCATCAAGGTAAGGCCCAAAAATAGCTCTCTAAGATTGGGGAGTTATGCAAAACTGGCACGTCGATATTGTGGCCCATTTGAAATTTTGTCTAGGATTGTACAAGTAGCTTATCAATTAGCATTACCACCTAACTTAAGAGTACATAATGTTTTTCACATTTCCGTTTTAAAGAAATATGTTCATGATGCTACTCATGTTGTTAACTAGAATGTTGTACAAGTGGAACCAGAAGGAGAATTTCTGGTGGAACTGGACTATATCCTCGAGAGAAGGGAAATTACACTTCGGAACCACACCATTGGACAGGTGAAGGTGCAATGGAAGCGCCTTAGTCCAGAGGAAGCCACCTAGGAATTGGAAAGTAAAATGCGAGATGCATATCCAATTCTGTTCCAGGGGACTCCAGAGGATGAAGAATAAATAACATCGAGGACGATGTCATATTCTAAGGGTGTGTGTATGTCACATGCCCCAATTTTGCAAAATAATATTATCTTATTTTGATTTTATTCTAAGACATTATGTTAAATTTTATGTTAAAGTTGTAACTGATGACTCAGCAGAGTCAAGAATGTGGAATGTAATTCTGAATATTTTAATTTTAAATAAATAAAAGTGGAGACAACAGCTTGGGAGAGCTGTTAAAAAGAGTGTTAATGGTCAATTTGGTGGAGGATACTAGGTGGAGAGAAAATAGACAAGTGGCAGCATCCTCAAACACTTCCTAAGTTGCAGGTGGCAACCTCCCTACATTTGGGGTCATGATCCCCCAAGAAAGTGGGATCAGAGCAGGTGGCTCAATTAATGACAACTAACCCAAAAATACCTAGGCAATCTTAATAAAAGTACCCATTGAAGAGGGTTGAGGCTGCTCATTCCAGGAGAAGAATCATTCAGGTGAATGTACTTCAAGGAATTCATTAGGAAGGGAAATTTTGAGGAAGGTGTTTGAGGGGTAAACTACAGGAAAGTGATCTAGTACAGTTTTCCAGCTGAAAGATCTTGTTGTAGTGTGTAGAGTTGGTATTGAGTCTTTGGACTAGTACTTTATTGTTTGTTCCACCTAGTTCCAGCCAAGGAGACCAGAACAGGCTCGGGGGTCCTGAGAAGTCATTGTTTGAGTGCTCTCCAGGAGTTGGTAGGGAGGAACGACCTCCCATTGCTATTGTCATCCAGCTTTAAAAACAGGTTCCACCATCTTTTAATTTCTGTGTTAAAGTTTATATCTGTGTGTGAACAAATAATGAATGATTATATGTTATGTTGTAAACTGTTGAGTTTTGAAATCTCTTAGTTGTTTTACTGTTGAATCTGTTCTTTGATGAAAAATAAATCCTACCTGTGTTTTTCCCCATCTTGAGTAATCCAGATCGTACTCTAGCACAGGTAGTGTGTTTAAATGAATGAAGTATGATAGGAATATGAAATGAATAGAGTACTATTGTTTTTCAGAGTATCGAAATGATTTCTTTCAGTAGATAGTTATTTTCCATAAAGAATATTATCTGTTTCGTAGAGTTGTTGCTAGAACTAGACTATGTAATTAGAATAATAGAAAAGAAACTAAATCATATTATTTTATTAACAGTAGTATGTTCAAGTATGTAATTCATTCTTCTACACAGTACCTATTTCTATAAACTATACATTTATACTAAAATAGAAGAACTAGTATTATCAGTTGAATGTTTATTATTTATGTTGAGTAAAGATGTAAATATAATTCTGTTAGTTTATTTCTCTCCAATAGTATTAACTAATTTACCTACAACTATCTGAACTCTAAATAAGAATTGGATAAATCTTATAGAATTCTTTTCTTAGTATTAATAACTACAGACAGTAGTAACCTATGCATAAAAAGTTATTAATAAAGAACTGTCCTTACACACTTACAGACAATATAGATGTAAAAAGTATTGACAGGTATGGAAGTTCTTATTTCTTTGACCAAGCTTACAAAAATAATCTTATTAAATAAACACAATTATTATAGACTGCTCCCAGTCTTATTTAATAATATAAATACCAACATAAACTTAAGAGAATACATTATTTATAGATAATAATGTTATTAATACAAATAATAATATTATTAACAATAAACAGTATTGTTTATAAATTAATAATTTTTTTAAACAAATTGAAGAAAACCTTGTGACAGTAATTAAATTAACAAAATAAAAATACAGAAATTATTACTTTATAAAAGTTAAATAGGATAAACCCTAGCTCATATTCTGAGCGTAATTTATCTGTATACTTATATACATTAGTAACCTAAGCTAACCATAAGTTAGTTCTTTTAGAAAAACTATTAAAGAACCAACTAAATTCATTTCACAGGAAATAAATACAATACAGAGTAATATAAACAAAATATATACTTCTAAAAGAAACTGTATCTTATTATTTTACTAACAGGATGTACCTATGAAATTGAAAGATAGGGTTAAAACCCTTATATTTATTACAAGTACAAATAGTAAAACATTGAACTAATAAATGAAATTCATTTAATTATGTAACCATTAATAACCAGGATTATTATAATTTACTCACAGTTCTTTAAGGACAAATAAAAAGACAGTAATTATTATAAACTGGAATAATCCATTTCAAACAAGGGTTTCCACAGGATAAACCCTAAATCATAAATCTAAGTAAAAATGAGAGTAATTAAGTTACGGCCGCAAGTATCAGTCTCAAAAATTTATTTATAAACCCTTACAGAGTATAAAACTTCATTTACAATCAAGAAGAGTAAAACCCTGAAATTACACAAAGTATATCAATAAACATCTGATAAACTAAACCAAGTCTAAAAGACCAAACTGTCTTTACAAAACTACTATTTTAAACAGGCCGTAAGCCGTCATCAAACTAAATACATTGCTTAGTTAAACCAAGTCTCCCATCGACTAGCGAGGGTTCGAAATTGGGTAAACCCACAAACAACCTGTAAATCAAAATATACAACTCATGGCGAGTCGAAGGAGGGTTTTTCCAAAACCTGGGTGATTCCATTGACCACCCTGATGCAAGTAGGGTGAAAACCCAACAAATGGACCATGGGGCTTACCTGAAACACAACACGAGTCACGACAATCGTTGGTTGACTGTCTTTTGTCCCCTCCATGAAAGTTTACAGTAACGAACACCTACAAGGAGTAAGAAAGACCACTGTCAGCAAAACAAGTACTTATTTAACCATAATAATAGTAAAAACATTTGCAGCAAGTAAAAGAACTCTAAGTTTATTATTCACATGTCAATGGAGAACAACGAACAGCCTCAACTAAGCACTGTCACCTACAGGCTTTTCTTTTTAAAAACTCAATAGCATGCAAGTTTAACCATCACGCAACGGCGAGCCACGAGAACAATAACATGTAACTGAAGCATACTGTAAGCTACGAAGACAGTGAAAGGAGAACTACATAGACAACAAGCCACGAGCAATAGTAATCTCCACAAGTTGCAGAATGAGAACCTAGCCACGGAGAATGGTTTTTAAACCCACACACCAGTGACAAAAGCAGCACTGAGTCAAGGCACAAGGAAACTAGAGCAAGGAGGAACGATGGTCGCCATGGAAGCCAAGCAGAGCAACCCTAGAGCCAGCGCAAATTGTGGGAAAGAATGGTAATGGTTAGGTTTACATTCATGTTTTATATATCCCACGCTTGGTTAGGAGATGACCATGTGGTCACTAAAAAAAAATCAAACATGCAGTGGGTCGTATACCATAGTGCCTGCATAAATCACAAACCAATTATTAAATAATTGGGAACGAGTTTGAACTATGGTATCAACCCAATAATGTTGCCATGCAATTCGATATTAACATGCACCTTATTATATGCTAGTGTAGTGAAGGAATATCAATGATTTGGTTACGTTGACCTATCGTGGAATGTCACGTTTAAACCTTAGTTTAAGCTTGAAAATCATGCATGCACAATACTCTATTCACCTTTTAACCTTACAACTTATATAATATAACATTACAAATGCAAATTGGATAGTTGCATTTCTTTTCTCCCAACGTTGTTTTTCTTATAAATAGAAATTCAATCTGTTATGCCTTTTTATAGATAGAGCTCAATGTTTCATGTCTTTCTATAGACAAAAGATCAAATATTTCATGGGAGAGATCATGTTAAACAACAAACAACTATAGTTTTCTTGTGTAAAAGACTATAGTTTATATATTGTAAATCTCTTATACAAAGACTTCACAAATTATATATTTTTATAAATGGCATAGGGTAACAAGTTGGAAAATCATAAACTCTAATCTCGACAGGTTTACAATCCTTGAGCTAGATATAGACTGAATATCTATTAACAATTAGAGTATGCATGTTTATCAATCACATATGAACTAATAACTCATTAATAGCAGAACTATGAAGTGAACAAAATGTATTGTAAGAACATTATTATGAAATTCTGTCACAGAGTTCATAGCGACAATACTTCGATGGATTGTGGTTACGACTCAAACTGGAAGTTACTAAAGATTCACCAGGTCATTTAGGTAGTAGTTATAGAACTAAACAAGATAACTAGAATAGGAAGGAGATCCTATTGAATACAAAAATTACTAGAACCATAGGGTTCGACATGAAAATATTTTGTAGGCAAACCATGATCTCACGTAGGAAGGCATTATGGTTTTCAGTTTGCATAGTCGAACTTATATTGTCCAAAGGTTAACAAGCTGTAAGTTATCTCGCAGAAGCAAAATGTGGGACAGTCATTATACAGATAAATTTTTTTATTATTGTATAAGTACTGAGAAAACAATCATTATAACATCACAAATCACATAGACTAAAGTAGAAATACTTTGTAACTGAGATTCTAATGCTTAGAGTCGCAAACATATCTTACTGTCATTACTTACTTCTAAACATGATTACAAGTAAAACTGAAGGAAGCCAAATGGTTTTACCTTACAGAAACTGTTTAGAGTTTAGCAGCTTAATTACTAAGCTTTTTAATTGCAATTAAAATATTGTTGATACTTTAAAAGAACTTTTAATACGTACTCATGCGATCATACCTGTAAACCTGTAAGAACCAGTATTCATCTACGTTAGCATGATTGCTAAGTAAGCCCTGGATTCAAAAGCTAAATTCCACCTACTTGACATGAAAAGACTCATCAGTAAACTCAAGTAAAAACAGCATGCAAGAAAACTTTATTCTTGTTACAAAAATGAACTGTTAAGTTATTATAATTAAGATTTAGTGAAACTAATTACTTGACTGTTTCTTTTAATTGCAAACCGTTAGCTGTTAGTAGACCGCAGGTTTTAGCATTTCTTGTTATCTCAAAATTTTAAATTTTTGTGAAAATTTGGGGTTTTGACAATAGATGAATTTACTAGCAATTTTGGGGCTCAAATCCCTCCCGTGTAATTGTCGGAATGGCTTCCCAAATGTACATAAACTCACTCAAATTTTAAAATTGAAGAATGGGATGTGTATAATACATTATCAGAGACTCATATGTAAAACTAATTGAACTCCCATGGTTGTTATCACTTCCTTCAATCAGATATAAAAAAACTAGTTTTGGACCCTTGGGGAAATGAGATGTAGTTTGCCCCAAATGCTATGAAATTCGTCCCAATGGCAACAAATTCTTAGTTACAGACCATGAAACCCATAATATACTTTAATTATAGTTCATTCATTCATAAATCATCAATGGTGCACACATATATTCGATTCCATCAAGATTGCAAGAGTTTACAACAAGGTATTGGGGAAATGGCATTGTTTCTTCAATATTGGACAATAATACATGAGATATCTTGGATTTTAGACCTGATATATTTCTGAACTTAAATAACAGATCATTTACATTAGAATACAAAATACTAGGGCAAGAGAAGCTCCCTCAAAGATATTAATATCTCACCAAGTGCGCCTCACTCCATAGAGCTGAAATATGGTGAGAAAAATTGAGATGAATGGAAGAACAAGCTGATATTGAGATGTCCATGAAATTCCTGTAACTTGAACATGAAAATAAGACTCCATTAAATCTCCATGAAATACCTGAGTGGCCTTTCCAAACACCAACTAGGATTGGAATCTTTCACCCTCGAAATTGGCTTAAGCAAGAAAACTAGTCATCCACTAGCTCTCACAATTCACAAATGATAATTTCACAAATGAGAAAAAGATTCTTCTCATGGTTTATTCATGTATTTTATAAACATTATTAGTCTTCTAAGGTTCCAAATCCATCCATAAACCAAATCCAAGTCAAATTGGTGTGGTTGCTCGTGCTATGCCATGTGGCCTCTCTCTTCACCTTCCCTCTTCTCCCAAGTTTGAGTAGGAACCCCTTGGCCTTCTCCAACTCCCAAATTCAACCTCTAATATGCTCTATTCAGTCCTAACATGTCTGTATTTCAGCCTTCATATCTGACTTGTGTCATAACTTCCATAGAATCTCCATGATTGCTGTCATAGATGTCATAAATGTAAGGGGAATCTAGCCAAGTGTCCATGAAACTCCCATTTGGCTCTTCCTCTCCCATGTAAGTTACAATCCATCCAAAATTCGACCTATGAAGTATATGTACAATTATATTAACCTTATAATCCATCCCAAAACATTAGGCTTCCCATATATTCGAAATTACAAGAGGAGGATGCCATTTAACATTGGAATTCTAGCTTGAGTGGGCCCCATAGTCTCCATGTGTCTCCATTCTCCATATCCATTTCAATTTTCTCTTGTATTTATTTAATAAGATACATTATTAAATATTTATCCTCTTCTAATGTCTAAACATCATTTATTACCCCCCTTACTCCAAATCTCAAAGCTTCCACCCCCAACCTAGGAAACTAGTGATTTTCCTCCTTGGCAATTATTTGACTTTTAGCATCCATTTGACAAATTTCATGAATATGGAAAATGTTATTTGGCCATTGTGACCCAATGCAAAATTTGGGACAGTAAAAATCCTCCATTCCCAATATTTCTTGTCCTCAAGCACTTTCAAACATGGTTGTTGAATAACCTGCTTTCTGTATGATTCTTTGAAGTTGCCACTAAGCTGCCCACCTTGAGTCTCTGAGATTCCATGAAGATTTCAGAGAGGAACCACCATGCTTGCTGCTGCACTACTCTGATTAACATCACCTTATTAAGTGGGGAATTCATCTCCCATACTTATTTTTTCCCAAAGAATTTGAAATCAATGGGACTAAAAACTATCCTAGGGTCCCATTGCTTGCATTGCACTCCAACAATTAAGAGTTCTCTCCAACCCATACCATTTGGAAAGAGAATTCCTAGATCCCATTTTCTTATATGCATTCTTCCAAATATCATGAGTGCATAATATATATCATCAAAGTATATAACAACACAATAATAATGTACATCAAGGAGGTGCCTCACCAATAAATCATGAAAGTGCTTAAACCTCCCAGTGAGTAGACTGCCATTTGCCAAGTACACACATGCTTCAAGTGACCAATCAAATCTGCTCCAATGACATAGGTGAGTATCCCATGTCCTATAATGCTTCTCAAAAAGGAATTGATATGCGTCAAAATATTCAGCCATGTATTCTTTCACCCAAGAAGTGAATGAAGAATCTCCACTCAAATTTGAACCAAATAGTGAGCAACAGAGACAAGGAGACTTCAAATGACTCAAAGAAGTCTTACCCACACATCCATGAATGAGTGAATCATAAATATATAACAACGTATGTGGCTGGTAACAAAAATGTTCTCTATCATAAGTCTATTCACCCTATTGTTGGATGAAGTTCCTCCAACATCAAATGAACCAAGTGTTGAGCAATAAAAACCATGAGTCTTCAAGTGACTCAAATGCATATCATAGGTGCATCCATGTATATGTGCATCATCAAAAGGTAACAAGGAATACTGCTGCAAATTTAAATAATAATTTGCTCCAAATGATATGTAATGTGCATCAATATAATCATCCATGTGTTCTTTCATCCAATAAGTGAATGGAGAACCTCCACCAAACTCTGAACAAAATAAGGAGCAAGGAAAACATGAAGACTTCAAGTGGCTCAAAGAAGTCTCATCAATACACTCATGAATATGTATATCATAATGAAATAATAGAGGATGTTGCTGCCAATAATAATGTTCCTCAATAATATCCCTCTTCACCCAAGTGTTGGATGAATTTCCTCCAACATCAAATGAACCAAGTGTTGAGCAAGAAAAACCATGAGTCTTCAAGTGACCCAAATGCATATCATAGGTGCATCCATGTAGATGTGCATCATCGTAAAGTAACAAAGTATGCTACTGCAAATGTGAATAAGAGTGTTCTTCAACCATGTCATCATAAAAAGTAAATATAGGAGTTTCATACTCCTCATGTGGCACCATCAAAAAGGACCCTTTCACCCATACTTGATTGAGACTAATGCTGCAAAACATGGAATTATAGGATGTAGGAGAATGAACTAACTCACCCAAATGATCAAAAAGTTTAGAAGTTTCATCATTGGAAGGATTCTTATGGGTAGTATCATGCAGCTCCTTCAAGAGTGTGAAACCTTTGTCATAGATTGGTTCCAATGTAGAGGAATCATGCTCTTGTTTAAAAATTGCATACCCTTCATCAAGAGACAATTCAAGTTCCTCTTCTACCACATCAAGTGTTTGGATATCTTAAAGTTCATCTTCAAACACATCAAGTACATTCAAATTTCCAAGTTTCTCATGATCCACCATGTCATGAGAATCCTCCAAACAATCTACCATTTGATAATCTAAAACATAGGATGAAAAACAAGTGTCTTGCAACTTTTCAAGAAGTTGCTCATTTTGAATTGTAAGCTTATGAATAACTTCATTATCCTTCAAGTAGGATTCATGTAACCATTCACTAATCTCAATGACAATTTTTCTATCAAAAATCAAAGACATGAAATTACCTTTGATGTTGCACATTTCTATTTGAATCTTCTCCATGTCTTCAAGGAAGGATGGGTCCTCCAAGGAAGTAGCTCTCCAACAAGAATTTGATACCAATGCTGGAGTGTCATGGACTATGTTGAGGGCCTCTTGGATCTTATTTTCATTCATATTTAAGGACCCTTTAATAAAATGAGGCTCTTGCAAATGAACCTCCTCATTTTCTTCATTCTGGCTTGGACCGACTTCATGAAGCTCAAGTGGTGATGGGGAAATTGATCTTGTTTCTTCTTGACTTGCTACAAGGTATTCATTTTCATGTTTACTAGAAATTTGGCTTGCAGAAACATTTTGAAATATTATCTTTATGTCACCAACATATATTTGTGAGCACCCATCAGTAGGTACTCTTTCATAGTTCAAGCATCCATCAATAGATGCTCTTTGGTCCATGTCCATAGTAGAATTTGTTTCAAAATGATATTCAATAGTTTCAAGGTACTCTTCTTCCTTCTCATGTGATGTTTCCTCATATTTTTCAAATTAATTTGGGAGTGAATTTATATCCTCTTCATGTACTACTTCTTCTACTTCACCTATTTCGAAACTAGGTGGTTCATGGGTCTCCTTCTTTTGCTCCTTCAAGCAAGCTGATGCATTTTTCCCCTTGGTCTTCTTAAAATCAATATATTTTTCCCAACTTTGGATAGCCTAAAATTTTAATCCTTTCATAATATTCTTGGTCATGTATTCAAGTATAGGTTCCATGCTTTTTATTATCTCGTTACCATCATATGAGGTTCCCTTTTCATCCCTAGTCATAGTTTCCAAAAAAATTGCCTTCTTCTCCTACTTTTTTTTTCCTCTTCAACAAAAGCACTTTTGGGTTTCAATATATAATGCTGGTCCCTAAATTATTGTACTCATAAATATCAGACCAAATCAGGTGCCAATATCATGCTCTGATACCATTGTAATTTCCCTTTTTAGGAATTTTATTAAAATGCCCAATTTTCCAATTTTTACACAATTTTGGCTCTTGACTAGTTTTAGTGTCTTGGTCTCCAAATCAGCCCAATTGCTCCAAAATATTCAGAGAAGGTGTATGAATGATATAATAACTTAATTATTATTTTCAAGGATTTATTATGGTCCTCCAATCAGTTATGAAAGTCTATATCAAATTCTGAATAAGATAGATGAATTTACTAGCAATTTTAGGGCTCAAATCCCTCCCGGGTAATTGCTGGAATGGATTCCCAAATGTACATAAAGTCACTCAAATTATAAAATTGAATAATTTTGTGTGTATAATACATTATCATAGACTCATATGCAGAACCAATCTAACTCCCATGGCTGTTATCACTTCCTTCAATTAGATATAAAAAACTAGTTTTGGACCCTTGGGGAAGTGAGATGTAGTTTGCCCCAAATGCTATGAAATTCGACCCAATGGCCACAAATTCTCAGTTACATACCATGAAACCCATAATATACTTTAATTACAGTTCATTAATTCATAAATCATCAATTTTTCACACATATATTCGATTCCATGAAGATTGCAAAAGTTTACAACAAGGTATTGGGGAAATGGCATTGTTTCTTCAATATTGGAAACTAATACATGAGATATATTGGATTTTAGACCTGATAGATTTATGAAATTAAATAAAATATCATTTATATCAGAATACAAAATACTGGAGCAAGAGAAGCTCCCTCAAAGAGATGAATAGCTCACCAAGTGTGCCTCACTCCATAGAGCTGAAATATGGTGAGAGAACTTGAGATGAATGGAAGAAAAAGATGATATTGAGATGTCCATGAAATTCCTGTATATTTCACATGAAAATAAGAATCCATTAAATATCCATGAAATACCTAAGTGGCCTTTCCAAACACCAACTAGGATGGGAATCTTTCACCCTCAAAATTGGCTTAAGCAAGAAAACTAGTCATCCACTAGCTCTCACAATTCACAAATGAGAAAAAGCTTCTTCTCATGGTTGATATATTAATTTTATAAAAATTATTAGTCTTCTAAGGTTCCAAATCCATCCATAAACCAAATCCAAGTCGAATTGGTGTGGTTGCTCATGCTATGCCATGTGGCCTCTCTCTTCACCTTCTGTCTTCTTCCAAATTTGGGTAGGAGCCCTTGGCCTTCTCCAACTCCCAAATTAGACCTCTAAGATGTTCTATTCAGTCCTAAAATGTTATTATGTCAGTATTTCAGACTTAAAATATGACTTGTGTCATAACTGTCATAGAATGTCCATCATTGTTGTCCTAGATGTCATAAATGTAAGGAGAATCTAGCCAAGTGCCCATGAAACTCCCATTTGGCTCTTCCTCTACCATGTAAGTTACAATTCATCCCAAATTCGACCTATTATGTATATAGACAATTATATTAACCTTATAATACATCCCAAAACATTATGCTTCCCATATATTTTAAATTACAAGAGGAGGATGCCATTTAACATAGGAATTCTAGCTTGAGTGGGCCCCATAGTCTCCATGTGTCTCCATTCTCCATAGCCATTTCAAATTTATCTTGTATTTATTTAATAAGATAAATTATTAAATATTTATGCTCTTCTAATTTCTAAACATCATTTATTGTCCCCCTTATTCCAAATCTCAAAGCTTCCACCCCCAACCTAGGAAACTAGTGATTTTCCTCCTTGGCAATTATTTGACTTTTACCATCCATTTGAAAAATTTCATAAATATGGAAAATGTGATTTGGCCATTGTGACCCAATGAAAAATTTGGTACATTAAACATAGACACCATTCTCTGACGATGCCTCACTCATGACGAGGCTGAACAGGTTCTCAATGACTGCCACTCCAGAGCATGTGGCGGTTATCTCTTTGGGATGGCTATAGCCCAGAAAATCCTTTGGCTATTTCTGGCCTTCTATCTTTAAATATTGTCATGAGGCTGTTAAGAAATTCCCACCCTGTCAACATTTTTATCCAAAAAAGCGCACCCACCCTGCTCCATTACACCCCATCATTGTCATTGGCCCGTTTTCCAAATGGGGGATAGATTTCATGCATTGTAAGCCTACCTCAGCCAGGGGGCATGGTTACATCATCGTAGCCATGGATTATTTCACTAAATGGGTTGAGGATATGCCTACATATTCCAAGGATGGTAAGACTGCCGCCCTCTTCCTTTTTAATCATGTAATAGCTAGGTTTGGAGTTCCTCAGTCTATTGTCACTAATCACAGATCACATTTCCAGAATCAGATGATGGCAGAGTTAAGTGTTAAGCTGGGTTTTCACCATGAAAACTCAACTCCCTATTATCTGCAATCTAATGGTCAGGTTGAGGCCATTAACAAAGTCTTAAAAACTATGCTACATAATTGGCACCAAACTCTCTTTTCTGTTCTTTGGGCTTATAGAACTTCAGTTAAAACAACCACTAGTTTACACCTTTTCAGTTAGTATATAGACTAGAAGTTGTCCTACCTGTTCAGTGTCAGATTCCATATTTGAAACTTGCCATTGAACTTCTCCCCAACACTTCCACCGACAAGGAAAGGTTTTTATACTTGACCAATCTTGACAAAACTAGATGAGATGCTGCCTTAGTCAATGAGGCACATGAGAAACGTGTCAAGGCGCAATATGATAAATCTGTCCAACCTCGTGTGTTTAACGAAGGTGACCTAGTGTTGACTTATGATCAAAGACACGATAAACTAGGAAAAGGGAAGTTTGAATCAATGTGGTACAGTCCTTTCATCATTTCCAAGGTTTTAGAGAAAGGGGCATATGAGCTTGTGGATTATGACAGAGTCCCCTTCGGGCAACCTAGCAATGGGTTGTACCTGAAGAGGTACTATGCCTAGATCAGGCATGTATGGTACCTTGTATATATGTACATTGTTTGACTTTTCAGTGTATTTTAGTATTTTCAATATGGTTTTGAGTTTAGTGTCCAGACTGTTTATACCATGTTTTGGTTATGCAAATCGGATGGCCTTTTATGGTTTCGCTAATGGTGCTTGCTGCCATACCTTGAACCTTGCTTCAGCTGCTTGGGTTCTGTATTCCCCTGCACACGATCTAGTTAGTTCAGGAGTGGTTTGCCTTGGTCCTGCTACCAATAATATCGCTGAGTATGAGGTAGTCATAGGTCTACTGACTGAAGCTACATCCCAAGACATTCATGATTTGGTAGTTTTCATGGACTCACAGTTAGTGGTTTGTCATTTGAACAAGGTCTATACCATCAAAGTCCCATACTACTTCGTCTCTATCGGAGGGTACGTCTATTGGAAAGGTCGTTTGAGGTTATTACTTATAGGCATATCCCTAGGGAAGACAATGCAGTTGCTGATTCATTAGCAAATTATATTATAGGCTGGTATATTGTCCATTTATAACATGAAAATCAAACA
>LPNX010355687.1:531175-543195 GCA_001517045.1 Pseudotsuga menziesii | reverse complement strand
TATATATATATATATATATTAAGTGTTTTACAAAAATAGGTAACGAGACCTCATATGAAGCACTCTGGCTTTGAGGCAGCACAAAATCATACAAAATCCTGAAGCTATAACAGCTTTCAGTAATACATCATGTAACTATCTAGTGGTGTTCATGGTAGCATATGGCACCCTGCACTACTCTACGTAGCAGATGGCTAAAACGGCCTGGTACTCCCGCTGTGTGCCTCTGATATCGCATCGAAAGATCATCAATGGATACATCAGGTATATCTAGAGTTAACCTCTCCAGGTTCTCCTCTAAGTCTCCCATTGGTTTGTCACCTCGTTGAACAAAACGATCTCCCGCTCATCTGTCCAGAGTAGAAGATCCTCCAGGTCATGCCACCCCAACATCTGCATGAGGATATTTAGGTCTCGTTACTATACATAAAAAATAAAAAAACATTAAAATACAAAAACACAAATTGCCATCTTAGAGTTTTGTTTCTTACCCATGTCTCCCCACTTCACGCAAGGTGGAAGTGGTAAGTCAGGGTCACCCCTGAAGTTAGTACCTGCATACGCATAATCCTCAATCATGAGGATCTGATCATTCATCCAGCGAAAAAATGGAGCCCCAAACTTTACTTTGCCTCTGCCTACTCTCGTGCGGGCCATGATTCTGACCCACCTCAGCATACGAGGGTATCAAATATATACCACTTTGGCCCTCAGCTCAGTAAATACCACTTGGGGCCTTAAATGAGGGACCCGCTCAAAGAATAAATAGGCTAAGATGGAACCATAGCCAAACTGTTTCATCTCTCCTTGACGACACGTGGTCGGCTAGTCCTTGAAGACCGATACTAATGCCTCTGCCCAGTTAAAGACAGCAGGTGCAATGGCCCCTAGAGCATATAACATGTGTGCTCTGGAAGCCTAATGAGGTCCTTATCTCCCAGCTAGCCTTTGCATGGTGAACAAAGAGTACGAAGAGGATCATCTACAACTGCCTTAATGGGAATTTTCTTCCCCGGAGTTCTAGTACCAGGAATGCAGTGACGGTTGATCAACTGCTGGGTAGTCACATCCCCTCCATGAGAACCAGTCAATGAGATAGGAACACCCCGCCTGGATAAACCTATTAAGAAGTAGATATACTCTACCTCAATATTCAACACATGGGCTCCCACCTCGAAATATTGCTGCTCTGGGTTCCACATACGAAGGATATACTCCAACAATCTCTCATGGGAAACCATGCTAGGCATGCAAATGAATTTTAGAAGGCCACAGTTCCTCAATGCAGCTATGCATCCTGCATTTCTCTCGGAAAAAGCATCATCTTCATCATGTTTTTTTTCTTTCCATATAACCATTTTTTATTTCTTAGAACTTGCCAAAAACAATCAATGGGCCAATTAGAAACATAAGCAATCATTTAAATCAGTTAAAAACTTATGTTCTTGCTTGTCAATTCATTTTTCTCCACTCACGGCCAGCACCACCTGAGCTCCGTTTGCACAGAGTAGTGGCACTTCCTGAGTGCAGTAGAAATTGCACGGTTCTCATGGTGCACCTCCTATCCAGTAAGGGGTAGGAGCGGTGCCCATATTTAAGATTTAGGGCTTGCTTAAAACATCCCAAAACCCCCACAAAATAAAAAATGGATATTTTAAAAAGAAAGGCTAAGGTTTAAACATTTACCTGGCTCTGATGGCGCTCGAATCAGACGGTAGAATCTCCCGGAATCACTCACTGAAGATTTGGCTCAAATTTGCTCCAAAATGCTCTCACCAAGTGGTAAATAATAAAATGGTTTGATTTTTACTATTCAATTGAATTTTATATCAATTTTTAGGGTTTTTAATGTTATGTTGATATTTAAAAAAGCATTATTATTATAAAATCCATTTATATAGTTCATTAAAGTCATTTTTCGAGAGATTAATATTCTTTTTGAGCCGTGCAGGAGTAAAAGCGGAAACAACAAAGTCTATGGTAAGTTTGTTTTTAACTTTTTCATACTTCCATAAAACAGAAAAAGTCTCCAAGCATTTGTTTCGACACTTTAGTCACGCTCTTAGAACTTAGTATCAAAGTTCTGAGTCCTTTTTTCCGATTCTTTTTAGTCTCGTAAAAACTTATCATCGCAAAAAGAAACCTAATGGAGTCTCCTTTAAGCTCTTTTTGGACTCCCTAAATATGAAAAGATTGTCGAGTACTTGTCCTCTTCATACTCATAAAAGTATTTGAAGAGTTGTCTCTTTGACGGTGGGTTATCTCTTTTTTCGGTTCGGATAAATTATTTACGAAAAAGGAACACTCTAGCCAATCATGATTGGAAGAGTTCTCTTGGGTATTATTTTATACTTTTTCGGGCCCTAGAGACTAAATCATACGAAAAAGGACTCTCTAGAGTCTTCTTTCGTCTTTGTTGAGACTCTCTAAATGTGAACAATACCAAGTTTTCTTTCATTGGACTCATTAAACTAAACACCGAGAGACCCTTTTTTGGGAACGAACCCCTTCTTTCGCAAGTTCGTAAAACATATGAGCAGGGATAATTTTAGGGGCAAATTTTATCCCAGTGGGCTATTTTTCCATGTTTTTCTCCCAAAAAAGAATCGCCATTTTGCAATTTTTGAAGCCCTGTTTTGCCCAATTTTGATGGGGTAAAATTTTTTCACCCTAAAAATTGCCAAATTATTATATAAACGATATAAAATCCTTGGAAATTAAAATATTTTTTGAAAAATATCGCCAATCATTTTATAGTTGGCGTTTTAAGAATTGGTAATATTCACCATCATTTATACACTTTTAACTAAGTATGGTTCCTTAAAATCATCCCTGCATATGAGTTTGGACTCGTCCGAAGGATGAGCTAAAATGAGTGTTTATTACCCTCTTTGAACTTGTAAAAACGAAAAGAGGCACTCATCAATCATGATGGGGGAATTAAGGGAAGGGAATATTTTTGCAAATCGAATGGTAGTTGTGTGTCACCTTTGAACATGGCACTCTTCTGGATATCATCTAGTCAATTGGGTATTCAGCTGATTTACAAGTCGATCCACTTTCATGAGTCATGTCACTCCTTTGAGTCTCTCAAAAGAATGCATTTTCCATTGTCATATTGTGTGTCTGTCTGGTCTAGTCATGCTTCCAAGTCTTTTTTCGTGTCGTCCGATGTTCAAAGGAATAAAGAATTTTACCTCTGCAATTAAAACAACCTTTGTGTCAATATCTTTGAGTCAATCCTATGGTTACATTATATACAACATTCCAGAAATTTGTTCTACATTTCGTGTCGTCGATGTGGGATTCATCATGGCCCTCCTTTGACGAGACTATTCTTGTCGACATCAGCTCATCATCCAAGAAATAGTCTTAGAAACAAATGTAGTACCTTGAAAACTGTATGCCTCAATGACAGATTCTCTCACTCTCGACAAAGGCTCACATCATTAACCTTTGATCAGAAGACTCAGTTGGGTGTTCGACATCAAAACATCTATTCACACTCAATAGATAGTACTAGGGTACCTTTGGAATCATTGACATTAATGGTGATCTCCCTCGCACTTGTTAACGGTTCACATCATTAGCTAGTAATCAAGTGGTTTCTACCATTTTCGACTTCAGAACATTGTAATCACATGGTTACAATTGTACTTTGTGGAAGACGAGATGAAGACCCTGGGTATTTGTTAAGCACTCATAGCTTTCTCCCTAGGTTGTGATGGAGTATATTGTATGAAGTAACAGCATGGATCCACATTTGTATGGTCATGGCTATGCTCAAATTTGTGTCTGTATGACATAGATCTACATTGTATATCTGGTAGCTATGTCCAAGTTTGATTCCTCTATCGCATGGATCTACGTTGTATTCTAGTAGCCATGGTTGTTTATTCCTCTGATGGGTCTGCCTTGTATTGGTTTGCAGCCATGATGAGGTTACATTTACTCATGAGTCAAAGTATTGATGTATTGCAGATGCCTACTTGATGACACTCTCCGATCAAGATGGCTCTTACCTCGAAGTGATAACTTGCTCTATCAAAGTTCTCGCCTATCGTATCCCTCTAGCCTCATGCTTTGGGGGCCATTCTGTTACACCCAAATCCTATCACCAACATGTGATAACATCCCTAACACAGATATTTTCCCTCAAATCCAAAACTTGAAGTGAAACGTGCTCTAGATGTTGGTTTTAACATACAAAACTCCAGCACCGCTCTTATCCTTAAGTAGATAAGCGGTACCTTATGCAGCACCGCCCAAGTTATGTGGAAACCAGGTGGTGCCACCACCTTTAACCTTTGTCTTTGGCATGGTTTTCATCCTTCATCACTTTTTCATAAGGGAACATAAGTTGTTCCCTTGGTAAAAAGTGAAAAAAAGGAGGTTTCACGAGGATTCTAGAACAAAAGCCTCGTGTCTAGCCTTATCCCTACTCACTTGGGTCAATTAATCTTGAGATCCATCCTTTGAGGATCTCATGGCCACCTCACCCACCTATTTCTCAACCATTCCTATCCCTTTGAGCCCTATAAAGCCAAGCTCATACTCCATGGTTGAGGAGGAGAAGAAAGGAGTAAAGTTATGTTGACGAATTAACATCCTGGTCTAATCCATTACAGGGCATAAAAGAGCAAGTTGGAGCTATCAAGATGAGATGTTAGTCTTATCAAGGAGTGCATCGACACTAAGGAAAAACGGTTGTAAGCTCTTTCATTCATCTTTTAATGCAAATTTGATTTCCTTCCCATATATCTATTGTGTTAATCTCACATATGTATAATCGGATTCCTTACTCACTGGTTTGGATCTATGGATAGTTTTCTGGTATCTTTGATGTTGTTGTATGTTTGATGTGCTTTTGTAGGTCTGCAGGTCTTTCATCAGAGGTTTTATTCCAGGAATCTATAGCTTCCAGGGAAAGTTTTCAACCTAGTTGTTACTCATTTGTTCTGGATCTGAACCGTTCAGACCAAAGGAACAACTTCTGTACGTAGAAGGTGATATATTCCTGATAACACTGAGTGTTTCCGATGTATCGACAAACTCAAAAAAAAAATCCGCAAGTAAAAAATAGTAGGCAATAAACGGGTGAAAAGGATGATACCTATGCGGCATGGTCTACCATTTATGTAATTTTATGTTTAGGAATGAAATGCAAGTGCCTACACTAAATGCAAGTGATAGTGGGTAAGAACCTCACTAGAGATGTGCAGGTCTTCCCTCCGTCTTACCCCTCCTGCCCCACAATCACTCTATGAAAGAAAAGAAACAACTAATCTATTCTAAACTATTATAAACTATCCCCAGGGATCGAACTTTATATGAAAATGAGTAATGTTCTCTATTGTTTGCACTTAGAATTCTACAGATAGTTGTTAAACTCTGAATACGTAAATACATCAGAAAAAAATAACATAAAGATAGCTCTGTGAAGTTAAAACATCCATTATTCATTGGTTGCACAAGATTCATAACATAAAATGAAATCATTCATAAACACAAAAATAATTCAGCAAGTTAAGAACGACCTCACAGATTGTACAGCATGCCAAAATAGAAATAATTCCTCATTCAGTGATCCACACAAACCGTTTTGAAGCTCATACAGTCCTTCCTCTAGAGAAATTCAGTTCTCTTTATTATAAAAAGAAGTAGTTCTCATTGCAAAAAGTTTCAGCATATGTGTGTTAGAAAAAGTTCTCTTGTCTATTCTACTCTACCTCTACTTATACTTTTACAAAAATACTTTTCAGCTACCCTAGCCCTTTGGACTTCCTTTACTCTTCGGTTACAAAATTTTGTTCTCTAGTGTGCTCACTAGGAAAATTTGTAATAAATACAGAATATTACATATACATGTCGTGTGTGAATAAGACAAATTTAAGAGGGCCCAGCTGATGACTTAATGAAAATGCCCCATGCACGACCTTGAGCAACCATGACTTGATAATCTACTACTTCTAATATGCGGGCAGTCAATTCATGCTTGGAAAAATGCGATTCGATTTCCTTTACTTTTGGTTAGCCCTGCATTAAAAATTCATCTAAAAGATATTTATGCACCAAATCCTGTGCAACCCAAGTCCCGATGACTTCTTCATTGATGCTCTCGACTTTTTGGAAATTTTGCTCGTCTTTCTGCAACCTGTCTTGCATGTTCTTCAAATGTTGCTCTTTGTCCAAGTATTCCTAAGTCTGCGTAGTCGTCGAAGCCTGGAATTTGTTATACGTTGCACTTGTTTTCGTGTAAAACTCTTTACATTTCTCCACCGTCTTATCGATTGCAGTGTGCAATATTACTATGGCCTTGCTGCTGAGATCTAAGATTGCCAACTCCATTTTCAACCCTATTGTTGTTTTCTAGGGTAGGTGGTTTGGAAGAACTAGATTGATTTCCATCTAAATTATTTGACTTTGAATTAGTTCTGCAGCTTTTGATACCCCTTTCTTGAACTCTGACAAGCTATATGTTATTTCCTTTAGCCGAACCTCTATTTTCTTGATTATGTATAGTTCTTCGACCAACTTTAGATGAACCTGGTGTATTTTCTTTTGCATTAAGCATGCTTTACTATGGAATGGGGTAATATCAAACTACTTTTATTTGGACACCTTGAGATGTTCCTTTAACAAGCTATTCTGAGTTTCTATCTCTTCTTCTCTCTTGTTGGCTGCGGCTTTCTGCTCCTCCAATTCTGAAACCTTGCTTTTTGTATTTCTCTTTTCTCTTTCAATGATTGTAACTAACAGTGTTAATGCATCTCTGTCTGATTCCAACCTCTGGCATGCTTCCTTGAATTTCTCAAAACCTGACAAAGTATCATCATATTTCCTTTTTAAATCATGTCCCTCTCCTCTCTTTTCTCAAGGTTTCTTTCATCTGGGACATCTTTTCTTTATACTGATCGGCATCCTCGACCATCTTACTGACATTAACTACATTGGCTTGGGTTCCTGCTAAGCTTTCCATTGTGAGAAGTCGAGGATATTCATCAGTATTATGCATGACTGTCTCCTCAGTCACCATGACTACCACAGTTTCATCACCCATTTTCATCCTTTTTTCTTTTCTTCTTACAGTTCTCTTCTTATCCGGGTCAAAAAAATTGTGTCTGGATTTTCTACAGCCTGTTCCTGTGATGGAGTAAAAGGTATCAATATGAGCTCTACTGAGGGATATGGGATTCCTGTCATTGTGCTATTTGATAGGCTCGGGAGATCAACTGCACTGTCACGAGCTTGTTCTTGCTCCATATTTTCCCGGTCTCTATCTTTCTGTTCCTTTCTTTTAAGCTCTTCAGTTGCCCTTTCCGTCTCTTCCCTTTCTCTGTTAGCTACTTCCTTAAGCCTTATTTCTTCTTCTTCTTTCTTCTTTTTCGATTCCTCATCTCTCTACCTTTTTTCATCTTCTTCTTTCCGCTTATGTGCTTCCTTGGCTAATCATTTCTCCGCCTCCTAGACTAACCTTTGGGCCTCTTCTTTCATTTTCTCTGCAACCTCTTTCTCTTGAATCTATTGTTTGGAGGCGCGACTGCTATTGCCTTTGCCTCCTGTGGTTGTGATATTTTCTTGAACCTCTTGTTTAGTGTTGTCATGTTACATGAATTCCTATATATTGCTTCCTCCTTATCAAAATTATGGGAGTATTCAAAGTGTACCCTTAAATATGCACAATATTTTTCCACTTTTCCCCACGCATCGTTTTTGTGAAAACTCTTTTCTCCAAAATGAAATTTCTCCAATTCTTTTACAAACTCAGGAGCAATTTTTACCTTTGAAAACTTATAACTACCAATACAGAAGGGTAGTGGAGGATAGATAGCTTTCTTACTGTCAAACAGAAAATTCCCAATCCCATCTATATACAGTTGCCTTACTACTTCTTTATGAACAACATAATCAGTGGCATACTTTGGTAGCAAGGAAGGAGCTTTGGATCCCCCATACATTCTTAAATATAGACCCTCCTCAGAGAATAAAAATTCCCCATATTCTACTATGACCTCTAATGCTTCCTCTAAGGCTTGTACAGTAGCATCAAAAAAATTTCACAGATGCTCTTATAGAAACTATGATACCTATGTGCCCATAATATTTGATATGCATAGTATATGGGAGTCCTGGTAGGCTCCCATTTGCATTTTAGTGCTGAGAAAGAATGAGTGCAGAGGATGAAGTCCATTAAGAAAGAGCTCATATAGAATTCTGACTTCCTCTAAGTCAGACCCCAAAGCACTGAAACTATGCATGAAGATAAACTGTGTGACACAATGTTAGCCCAGTAAAAAATAGTACCCTGCATAGCTAGGTAATATATCAAGGGTCTCCAGTTTATCTTGTAAAATTTTCCATTGGCTCCTCCGAATATTCAATTCAGCATTAGGGCTATAAGTTGATACGGGGTGCATAGATTTGCATTTTCATATTCCCCTGAGGTTTTTTGGTGGAATTGCTTCCCAGATACCATCATCTTCTTGAAACGGTCAAACAAATCTAAGTCTAGCTCCTTATCCATTTCTCTGTCATGTAAATCTGCGGTGTAGGTAGCTTACATGTTTTCGTGATATATGCAAGGTTCTAAGCAGCAAAACCTTGTTTTTCTGTATTTGCTAGGATCATGGTACTTGTATCAGCCAGTGGTAGAATCCAACCAATTACTTCGGCACACGGGAATATTTCTGTTTGCGTAGAGACTTTCATTATAGTAGATTTCATTATATTAGCATATAACAATATGTCTTTGAGGTCAGATTCTAGAACATCTTGGTCCTTGATCATCTGATATATTTTCCCCCATCTGAATTCAAGTTCAATCCCCATGATAACCTTTGTATATTCATAGATTATTTCACACTTTGATATAATTTCTACCTCTGGATCACCCTCTACGATATGAGCCTTCTTCTTCCCTTTCTTGGACATGATGTTATATAAAGATGGAAGTTGCAAGACAAACATACGAAAGACTATATTAAAAGATATCATGGTCTAGTAACATACATGCATTACCAATGAGATACAGAGATGTATTACTATTATCAAACATGCAAGATGATGAGTATGCCTAAGCAAACTCAATAAAAAAAAACCTTTACCCAATCATCCTAAAATATTTTAGTCGACTTCATCAAGCATGGATTCTAGACATCATGATTTGGAAACAAAATATCATCCACGACTCCCTTACTGTCCTGAACCCACACATTAATCTACAAAATCCTGCCAAGGGTTCTACTCGCGGAAAACAAGAAAAGCCCCATAGAGGGTTAAAGGCTTTGGCAACGTGACGGGCTTGAACCCTAACACCAAAATGGGAAAAGCTCTCTGCGCCCTACATTAGCCAACGGTGAAACCCCAAACCTTTGCTACATAGTAACCTAAACCAGAGGTGGATCGGCTGGCAAAATGCTTGGCTTGCCGCCTCACCAATGAAAAATTCTGACATCTCAACGCTCAGACTGAGAAACGAGGGTAAGGCAAAGCAGGTAAGGAAAAAACCCCGGTCATGATTATAACAATCGAGAGTAGGGATCATAGTGTGAGACAACCCATAAGGAATAAAACTCATTAGGTTTGTGGGTTATGACAATGGCTTTTCTCATAGGTTTATATATAAATTGCGAGACCCCAAGAAAACCCTAACTCTGTAAGGAAATCCTAACGAAAACTCGTTCATCAAATAAACTTAGCAAGAAACAAAGCAAAAAATGTGGATCTTGAATCCTACCTGGAAAGTAAGAGCACAGTGGTTGGTGAGAAAAACTATGGAGTCAGCAAAAAACTGGGTGGATCTCAACAGCATGGAAAGCTCCAATGGAAAATAAATCAAATGCTCCAAATGGAGGTGAAAACAAGCGCTCAAAACGATAATGAAATGACCGTAAAACAACCTTAATGAGGCTTATAAATAAAAGCAACATAAACTGCATTAAATGCGGCAAATGGTGACCTAAATGACCATGAGTAAACATCATTTTAGAGCCAAGGTCTAAACCTTTATCGAAAAATATCATCAAAACACAAATAATGGTAGCGACAACATCGGGCAAACTTCAGGAGCGGAACCAAGATAATCGGATTACTATTAACTCTCTTGTCGATGATAAACTTATTGGAAGACCCTTTTAAACCCGTTGGAAACAAAAATGTAAGTTGTCTCGCGGCGACATCGGCTCCACAACTAGATTTCTTCTGATTGTCATTGCGGTAACTCAATAAAAAACCCCATGGACTCTATCAGCTGAAAACCTCCGAAGCTCATTGGTTGAAAATAACAAGAACATCTGAACGTATCGGCTGACACAGCTAAGTCTCGTCGATGTAGTCAGCATAAAATCATGAAAGACCCGCTGGAGAAGAAAAAATAATCCCGTCGATGTCGTCGGCTCAAATATTCAAAATGGCTTGATAACGTCGGAAAACTTTAAAGAGGTGACCCAACAAAGTTTCAGTGGAAGCTATAAACAAAACGTCGGCAAGAAAAGTAAATCCTATCCAAGAGGATCGGTTCAGATTCCTGAGTGTTTCTGATGTATCGACAAACTCAAAAAATATTTCTGCAAATGAAAAATAGTAGGCAATAAACGGGTGAAAAGGATGATACATGTGCGTCCTAGTCCACCGTTTATGTAATTTTATGTTTAGGAATGAAATGCAAGTACCTAAACTAAATGCAGGGGAGGCAGGTGCGGGTGGCATTATCTTTGATACTGGACGAAAACCAGTAGTTTCATTTGCATGGGGGATAGGACGAAAAACCAATAATGAAGTCAAATGGCTTGCTCTCTTTCTTGGAATTGATCTGGTTCAAAAAGAAAACATCAATAGGATCATTGTATTTGGAGACTCTAAACAAATAATTTAGAAAATGAGGAATGGTTGTATTGATGGGGCAATCAATTGTAGTAGTTTGCACAAATGAATCATCAAGATGAGCTCTAGCCTTCAGATCTCTTATTACCACATCCTAAGGCAGAACAACAGTATAGCAGACAAAATGGCCAATAAAGGGGTTAATAATAAGATAGGTATAGTCTCAATTAGAGACCAAGTCTATCAAAAACATGTTCCATAACACTCTAATTCTAAGGGGGGCTCACTATCACCCCCCATTCATCGCTCACTTCTTGATTCAGAGCATGTGTCCATCGACGTGTCATGACCAACATACAAGTGTTGCTAGCTCCTGGGTTGCAATAAATATGCATCTCTTCCTCCAACTCATTAATAACCCAAGCTTTCACTTTTCACGCATCGCATATATCCTTGTCATGAAAGATCTCAGGCTCCCTCAAAATATGGAGAAGCTCCCTCCTTTCATCATGCTCCCGGAAGAAGAATTTATTTCTCGCTTTGTAGGTTTACTCAGCTCACAAATTGATAGTGAGGTGCATCACCAAACAGCAAAAGAAGAGTCTGCTTCATCGTGGATAGCACAGGATCAGGCCTTTCCTTCTCAGCTATCGCTCGATTCATGTATATTTTCCTACAATTACTCTGAATTAACACAGTGGCCTTCGCTGGATATTCAGGAGAAAGATAGCATGGCTTCTTCCAAGGATATCCAAGAAATCAAGTTTGCACTCATAGACCTTCAAAGCAGAATGAAATGGGTCCTCAACATGGTGGGAACTAGCGTCAATAACACTTGGAATGTTACTAATGATGCCAGGAACATATCGAATCAATTGGACTGTCATGCTTCGAGAATTGAAGACAACACCAGGGATTTGCATGAGTTAATGGAAAAAGTAGAAATTAACCAAAATGGCGGAACACAACCATTGTTAGGAAAATCTAGGAGATCATTAGATGGAGGAGCCCTCAGTTGGCAAGCCAACCCTCGGCCATGAAGCTCAAAAGTGACAGGCCTTTCTCTCTCAGCATTGTTTTGCAATTTTGTGTCTTGCTGATATCTATTTAATTTTATTATGTATTTATGTTTACTGCTGAACAAATAGTTTGTTAGACAATACCCTTACAGAGGCAACCTCAGTCTCAGGGAAAAAGTT
>LPNX010355687.1:491187-524537 GCA_001517045.1 Pseudotsuga menziesii | reverse complement strand
CTCCAACTTCCAATTATACAAGCACCAACTTGTCTCTATTTTCTGGCAACAACCAGAGGGATGCTACAACACCCCAGAGAACTCTGTTCTCCCTTGCTCAANCCCTACCACCCAGAGAACTCTTTGACTTACAGAATGAATCAAACCCTTACAACCCCTCACTGTCTATGACTAGGCTTTATAAATCAGCATTTACATTATGATTTTGAATTAGACAGTATTGCAGATATTCACAATAGATGTTATAATTCTATCTCTGTACATTTTTCTCTGTTTATCATCAAGACTAAGCACATACAGAACTCACCGAGACGGTCACTGTATCATTCTTATTTTCTTTCTCATCTGAACTCTTCATACTCTGCAACTATCATCGTATCCAACTCTTCAATCCTTTTCTGCAATGTGCTCAATCTCTTATATTCAAAATTACCTTACTGAACAGCGCGCCCTTTTTCATCTGCTTGCTACAATATATATATATACATACTCTAGTCGATTCCCATTCTCTCCGTTCATTACAGAAATGGTTACGGACTCTTCATTTTCCATCTAATTGCAAATGAAAAACAGTTAATAAGTCTCGAATGATGATCTGTACAAAACGATTCACATTCCACGAATATCATAGATTCTCAAAAGTCTCTAAATGACAAAAACTTTAAGTCCTTCGAATGCCCAGTTTGTCTGACTCTCTGCATTCCACAAATAGTCATCATCGAATCAATACTGTGCTAGACTCTTCAAGTTCCACTGTTTCCAGATCAAAGGACCCTGGGTTCGGCTCTGAATATGGAGACTTCCTTTGTATATAACAGTGTTGTGCCGCAGCGGACACATATGTGAATTAAACTTCCGCCGTTTCGGAAGAGGGACGGGCAACTAGCTCCGATGAGCTCTGTCTCAATCGGCTGTCTTTTGGGTTTCGAGTCGGAAGTTTTGTTATTTTGGCTTCCGCCACTGCAGTTCCCGAAAGCCTTTATACCTCCGTCGTTGCAGCTCCCGTTCCGCTTCGACTTCCGATGTTTTGAAGCTCCAACGTTGCGGCTCCTGTTCCGCTTTTCACTCCAACGTTGCGGAAGGGGATGTCCTTTCGACTTTCGATGTTTTAAAGCTCCGACGCTGCGGCTCCCGTTCCGCTTTTCGCTCCGATGTTGCGGAAGGGGATGTCCTTCCGTCTTTCGATGTTTTTGTTTGCTGCGGAGCCCGCAGCCTTTCCATCTTCTGCCGTTGCGGATGAGAAAGTCACTATCCTTCCGCCGTTTAGTCGTTTCTCCTCCGTTCACCGATATGTTTGTTTTCCCATTGTCGCCAATCCTTGTGTTGTGGGCTTCCATCATTGCGGATGAAGAATCCACTACCCTTCCACCGTTGCAGATGAAAAATCACTATCTTTTCGGCCGCTTTGTTTCAGATCCTGCCCATTCTATAGTGTGATCAAATTATTCATTTAAAACTCTGTTTTATATATGTGAATCGCTGTATAGATGTAACACTTGATCGTTTTCATCCTTCTGTTTCATTTATTTGAATGTATAATAAAATCCTCTGTTGTAGTGAACTGTGTAATCATCCTTTTCAATATGCGGGTATTCTGTGCAACATTTAGAGCTGTGACATTATTCTCATCTGTGGCTGTAACATTAACATTTGCTTCATTACTGTTGTGACTTCCTTTGATTCATCCTGCTGTGGCTTTGCCTATGAGTGAAACATTCAAAGTTTGGCATATGGAAACATTCAGACTGTGTAGCAAAACTAGCTAACAAACTCCCCCTTTGACATGATGACAAACTTTGAAAGCTTTCTCCCCCTTTTGACATCCATGGCAAAGATAGAAAGAGAACTCCCCTGTGAATATGTCTCCCCCTGTCACTGTGAGACAACTAACAGCTGAAAAAATGAAACCAATCTGTACTGAATATGTTCAGAAAGCAAGAGAACGCAGAAATAACCAAAATCTGGAACCATTTGACACCAGGAAATCAGAACCTGTAATGTGAATGAGAAAATATTCAGAGAGGACAAACCCCCAACTGAGCTCGAAGCATTTCAAACTGAGATTTGGGAAGAGGCTTAGTGAAAATATCAGCAATCTGGTCTTTTGTTCCAACATATTCAAGCTTAATAACTTTGGACAACACCTGCTCTCTCAGGAAATGATATTTGATGGGTATGTGTTTAGTCTTTGAATGCATCACTGGGTTCTTTGAAATGCTTATTGCACTTGTATTATCACAGAAAATGGGAATGGGATCATCATTCTGTATGTGCATATCCTTCAACATCTGCTTCATCCAAAGAATCTGGGTGCAACATCCTGCTGCTACTATATACTCTGCTTCAGCTGTAGATAATGAAACAGATGATTGTTTCTTACTGGACCAGCTTACCAAACAACCTCCAAGAAAGAAGGCAGCACCACTGGTACTTTTCCTGTCATCAACACATCCATCCCAGTCAGCATCAGTAAATGCATATAAGTCCAGAGAGTTATCTTTTGGATACCATAAACCATGATTTGTTGTTCCTTTTAAGTATCTGAAAATCCTCTTTACAGCCAGCAAGTGACCATTCTTAGGTGAAGCCTGAAATATTCCAACCTGACAAACAGCATGCATAATGTCTGGCCTAGTTGCTGTAGCATAGAGTAGACTACCAATCATGGATCTATACATAGTCTGGTCTACATCTCCAAAGTTATCATCTTTACTGAGTTTACATCCAGTGACCATAGGTGTACCAACTGGCTTACAGTCCTCCATTTTGAATTTCTTTAACATTTCATTAATGTATTTAGTTTGAGAGATAGATATACCTTTGTCACATTGATTGATTTGTAATCCAAGAAAGAACTTCATTTCTCCTAGCATAGACATTTCGAATTCCTGCTGCATGCTTTCAGCAAACTTTGTGCTCAGTCTATCATCGTCACTCCCAAAAATTATGTCATCAACATAAACTTCTATAATAATAAGGCTGTTATTCTCTTCTTTAATGTATAGGTTACTATCTGTGCGACCTTTCTTGAATCCTTGCTGCATTAAGTAGTTATCTAGTCTGGAGTACCATGCCCTAGGTGCTTGCTTTAATCCATATAACGCTTTCCTCAATCTGTAAACAAACTGTGATGCATCCTGTACATGAAATCCTTCTGGCTGCTCCATGTAGACTTCCTCTTCCAGATCACCATTCAGAAAAGCCGACTTCACATCCATTTGGTAGACTTTAATTTGTTTGGAGCTGGCATATGCTAAGATCAACCTTATTGCTTCCATTCTAGCAACAGTGGCAAATGTTTCACTGTAATCAATCCCTTCTACCTGTGCATAACCTTTGCAGACTAGTCTTGCTTTATTTCTGGTTACTTTTCCTGTATCATCCAGTTTATTCCTGAAAACCCACTTAGCTCCTATTACATTTTTGTTTGTAGGTCTAGGAACTAGTTCCCAGGTATGATTCTTTTCGATTTGACTAAGCTCTTCCTTCATAGCATTTACCCAATGTTCATCTTTGATAGATTCATTCACGTTTTTTGGTTTAGTCAGAGAGAGAAGTGATACCTGCTTTTCAAGGATGGGTTGTTGTCTTTTACTTCTTGTCTCGACACCTGAGTTTATATCCCCAATAATCAATTCTTCAAGGTGATTTTTTTGTATTCGACTACTTGGAGATTTTGTTGAAATTGTATTTTTTGAAGGACTGAAGCATTGTTCATCATCACATGTAGATCTGTCACTATCATCAGCCTTAACCTCTTCTATTTCATCCTCTTCATCATCTGACCTGTGCTTGTCAAATATATCATGAGTCTCAAACTCCTTTTGCTTAGTCTTTGATTTTAAGAATGCAGATTCATCAAATGTTACATCTATTGCTTCAATGATCTTTCTTAGTCTGGAATTATAACATTTATATGCTTTTCTAGAACAGGAGTAGCCAACTAATACTCCATCATCAGTTCTAGAGTCTAATTTTCCCAAATGTGGATCTACTCATTTGATATAACACTTACAGCCAAAAATCCTGAAATGTTTAACGTTGGCTGGTCTTCCTTTCCACATTTGATATGGCATGACAGACTGGTTATTTCTTAGCAAACATTGATTCAGTATGTGAACTGCTGTGTGAATAGCTTGAGGCCAAAGCACATTACTCAACTTTGCTTCATGGAGCATGGTTCTAGCCATCTCTACTACTGTTCTGTTTTTCCTTTCTACTACCCCATTCTGCTGAGGTGTTTCAGTCAC
This sequence comes from Pseudotsuga menziesii, assembly GCA_001517045.1. Lineage (NCBI taxonomy): Eukaryota > Viridiplantae > Streptophyta > Pinopsida > Pinales > Pinaceae > Pseudotsuga > Pseudotsuga menziesii. The sequence continues at coordinate 520,287 of LPNX010355687.1, read as the reverse complement.
AGAGAAGTGTCTCTTTATCCCGTTCACATCACAAAATTTGTTAAATTCGTTTGACATGTACTCTCCTCCATTATCAGATCTCAGGCACTTTATTTTCTTGTCACATTCATTTTCAACAAATTCTTTAAACGTTTGAAAGCAGTCAAAAGCTTCAGATTTATTTTTCAATAAGTAAAGCCAAGTCATTCTAGTGTAATCATCCACAAACAATAAGAAATACTTTTCTCCTTTCATCCCTTTTGTTCTCATGGGCCCACAAATATCAATATGCACTATCTCAAGCGGTTTAGTTGTGGAGTATTCTTATGTTTTAAATCTGACTCTTGTTTGTTTCCCATGTTGGCATTGCTTGCACACTGAACCTGAGAGATTCTTTAAAGATGGTAAATCTCTTACAGCTTCATTCTTACTCATATTGATCAGATTATCAAAATTGATGTGACCTAGTCTCTTGTGCCACAACCAGCTTTCATTCTCATTACTAAGACAACATTCATTCTTTTTCTCATCTAGAATATAGACATTGCTTGCACTTCTTGTGGCTGTACCTATTAGTTTATCTATTTTCACATCTCTTATTTGACATCCATTTGAATCAAATATCATGTAGCGTCCCTTATCACATGGTTGACTAACACTCAGCAAGTTGTGTTCCATGTCCTCTATCAACAGGACATTTTCAGCCAAGTTTTTCTTACTGTTTAAACATACAGTCCCTCTTCCAATTATTCTAGCTGTCTGATCATTTCCAAATGTGACAGATCCCTCTTTTCCTTTGTCTAGTTTGATAAACAAATGTTTACTTCCTGTCATATGTTTGGAGCATCCACTGTCTATTATCCATTTGATTTTATGTTCAGCTTGCAATGCTACATTACAATTTTCAGCCTTCAGATTTTCAGTCTTCCGTTTCCAGATTTGAGTTTGTTGATGAGTACATATGAGTTTACTAACTTTCTGAAAGTTGGTAGGGAAATTTCTTGAAATATGACCAAAATTTTGACACTTATAACATTTTGTTTCATGGTTTAAAATATCAAATCTGTTATGAGTATTGCTATTTCTGTTTTGACTTGTCACATCCAATCTTTTTCCATATCCATGTCTAGACTTCTCATATACCCATTATGTTCATATATTTTTCTTGAAAATTTAGTGCAAAACGCAGCCTTGTGTCCATAATTGTAACAAAAGAAACAATAGCCATTAAACTTATTCTGATACCTGTCATGTGTTCTTTTCTGAACAATTGGTCTTGATTTTTCTTCCTGTTTCTCAACCACTGAATTCTCATCAGCTCCTTTCTCATTTTTCTTTTCTACACCTGTTTCTTTCAAACTTGAACTAGAACCATCATTGATCACTGCTACCTTATAACCAAGTCCATATTTATCATTTACAGATCTCTGACTTTCTATTATCTGATTTAGAATTGATGAACCGTGATTCATGTTGCTTTCCTGTACCTTCTTCCTTAATAAGACAACTTCTGATTTTAGGTTTTCAATCTCTTTATCCTTTACCATAATTAATTTGTTTAGAGATTCTTCAGTGATTCTAAATTCTTCCAATTTTAGTTTTAATTCAATCATCATTGCTTCAGTGCTTTGAAATGAATCATTTGATTTTTTCAACTCATCCTCAAGTTCTTTAACATTTCCCTTAAGATGTCTACATTCTTTTCTTTCTCTTCTTAAATCACATAGAGCACTTACCAATTCTGCTTCCAAATCCACTTCACCGTCTTCTTCCTCTTCAGACTGGTCTTTCTGATTTTCCAAAGCCATAAAGAGATTCTCATCTGACTGATCATCACTTTCATCGGAATCAGATATATCACTTTCTTCTTTAGTAAATAAACTCTTCTTCTTGAAAGTACGTCTATTGAAAGACTTCTTATATTTATTTTTGTATTGCTTTGGCTTTTTACTACTTTCTTCCTCATTGTCAGAGTTCTTACTATATGGACATTTGGAAGCAAAGTGGCCTATTCTACCACATCCAAAACATTTCAAAGGAAGCTTACCTTTGTACCTACCTGTACCCTTTCTTAAGCTCTTGACAAAATTTGCTTCTTCTTCATCTTCTTCTGATTTTTCAGAATGGTTCACTTTTTCTTCTTTCTTCTTCTTCTCCTTCTTTGCTGCTTTGAATGCTGCTTCTTTCCTGGAAGAAGTCTCACCAGAAATTCACATTTCATATGCAGTCAGTATTCCATTAAGTGTATCCATATCTAAGGTATCTAAATCTACTCTTTCTTCTAATGCAGAAACCTTAGGATTAAATCTAGCAGGAAGAGATCTAAGAACCTTTTGTACAATAGCTTCATCTTCAATCTTTTGTCCTAGCCCTCTCATGGTATTGGCAACTTCATCTATTCGAAGGAAATAAGTGGCTATATCTTCAGATTCTTCCATTTTCAGACTTTCAAATTGAGATCTATATGTTTGTAATTTGGCATTTTTAACTTTAACATCCCCTTCATAGACTGTTTTCAGTTTGTCCCAAATTTCTTTTGCTGAGGAACAGTTCATTACTTTAACAAATTCTGAAGCTGCTAGGCCTCCTAGAATACCATACATAGCCTTTGAATTACTCTCATAGAATCTTCTACTTATAGGATCTATTGGAATAGTTGCTGGAACATTATATGTATTTAAACAAGCTTGCCATACATCAACTCCTTGAGACTGTAGAAACAGTTTCATTCTTATACTCCAAAAGGCATAATTATGTCCATCAAATAGAGGCAGTCCATGTTTGGTAAATTCTGATTTCTTGTCCATTGATTAGGATCTAGATTCCAGTGGTTAAACTGATTTGAAGCAACCTGGATCTGATACCAATTGTTGGACGGATTAAAGTAACTGAGAGGGGAAGTGAATCAGTTACATACCAAAGTGCATCTTTTTAAAGGATGTTTTAGATTTATTTTGGACATATGTTTAAATCATTCAACATATAGCAGCAAATTAAATAATAGTCAACATTCAATCACATCAACGAACACAAGACACAATGTTTTCATGAGGAAATAGTAAAAACTCTTCTTCTTAAGAATGAAAGGTAAGCTCCAACTCCTCTTTACATTCTTTTATTTTGCCAGAGCTTCAACCCAGACGAGGCTGCTACCTCTGGAAGCTCCAACTTCCAATTATACAAGCACCAACTTGTTTCTATTTTCTGGAAACAACCAAAGGGATGCTACAACACCCCAGAGAACTTTGTTCTCCCTTGCTCCACCCTACCACCCAGAGAACTCTTTGACTTACAGAATGAATCAAACCCTTACAACCCCTCACTGTCTATGACTAGGCTTTATAAATCAGCATTTACATTATGATTCTGAATTAGACAGTATTGCAAATATTCACAACATATGTTATAATTCTATCTCTGTACATTTTTCTCTGTTTATCATCAAGACTAAGCACATACAGAACTCACCGAGACTGTCACTGTATCACTATTATTTTCTTTCTCATCTGAACTCTTCATACTCTGCAACTATCATCGTATCCAGCTCTTCAATCCTTTTCTGCAATGTGCTCAATCTCTTATATTCGAAATTACCTTACTGAACAGCGCGCCCTTTTTCATCTGCTTGCTACAATATATATATATACATATTCCAGTCGATTCCCATTCTCTCCGTTCATTACAAAAACGGTTACGGACTTTTCATTTTCCATCTGATTGCAAATGAAAAACAGTTAATAGGTCTCGAATGCTGATCTGTACAAAATGATTCACATTCCATGAATATCATAGATTCTCAAAAGTCTCTAACTGACAAAAAATTTAAGTCCTTCGAATGCCCAGTTTGTCTGACTCTCTGCATTCCACGAATAGTCATCATCGAATCAATACTGTGCTAGACTCTTCAAGTTCCACTGTTTCCAGATCAAAGGACCCTGGGTTCAGCTCTGAATATGGAGACTTCCTCTGTATATAATAGTGTTGTGCCGCAGCGGACACATATGTGAATTAAACTTCCGCCGTTTCGGAAGAGGGACGCGCAACTAGCTCCGATGAGCTATGTCTCAATCGGTTGTCTTTTGGGTTTCAAGTTGAAAGTTTTTTTTATTTTGGATTCCGCCGTTGCGGCTCCGGAAAGCCTTTATACCTCCGCCGTTGCGGCTCCCGTTCCGCTTCGACTTCCGATGTTTTGAAGCTCCGACGTTGCGGCTCCTGTTCTACTTTTCGCTCCGACGTTGCGGAAGGGGATGTTTTTCCGACTTCCGATGTTTTAAAGCTCCGACGCTACGGCTCCCATTCCGCTTTTCGCTCCAACATTGCGAAAGGGGATGTCCTTCCGACTTCTGATGTTTTTGTTTTCCGCGGAGCCCATAGTCTTTCCATCTTCCGCCGTTGCGGATGAGAAAGTCACTATCCTTCCGTCATTTAGTCGTTTCTCCTCCATTCGCCGATATGTTTGTTTGCCCATTGTCGTCGATCCTTGTGTTGTGGGCTTCCACCGTTGCGGATGAAGAAGCCACTACCCTTCCGCCGTTGCGGATGAAAAATCACTATCTTTTCGGCCGCTTTGTTTCAGATCCTGCCCATTCTGTAGTGTGATCAAATTATTCATTTAAAACTCTGTTTTATATATGTGAATCGTTGTATATATGTAACACTTGATCATTTTCATCCTTCTGTTTCATTTATTTGAATGTATAATAAAATCCTCTGTTGTAGTGAACTGTGTAATCATCCTTTTCAATATGCGGGTATTCTGTGCAACATTTAGAGCTGTGACATTGTTCTCATCTGCAGCTGTAACATTAACATTTGCTTCATTACTGTTGTGACTTCCTTTGATTCATCCTGCTGTGGCTTTGCCTGTGAGTGAAACATTCAAAGTTTGGCATATGGCAACATTCAGACTGTGTAGCAAAACTGGCTAACAATAAGGTCATGAAGCACAAGAGGTGCACCTAAGCGATTATTTGATAGAACGCAGGATCGACCGTAAATGCTTTGTTTGTTTGTTTGTTTGTTGTTTTGTCTTGTGTAGGACAAAAGATATAATCTGAATACGACGAGATCAAGGTATAAGACGCAGTTTATTGTTGTTGCAATGTAAATAATATACTGGATAGTTTCTACGTGAAGGCTTTCTCGAGATGTGATGAACACTTGGCAAAGGACTAGGCCTACATCCAGCATGAAAAAGGGTGGCTATGTAGAAATTTCTGATGACATATAGTATGGTACGATGATCAAATTATAAGAAGATGATGGCATCAGCTATGATGAAGACTCTATGACTCTGTGATGACGACGTTGCGATAAAGACCAGACCAGATGTGTTAATGACTGTGTAGAGAGAGAATACCTTCCTAGTTAAGAGGAAGTGTTGATGTATTTGTAACTTTGGAATATATTCTGATATATATTATCATTGTATGTTATTGTACTCCCATTGGGTATGTGTGTTACCCCTTTAAGGGATGTCTAAATTGTGTCTATACCTTGAGGTACAACCTCTGTTGTAGTCGGAGCAATAATCCCTAGTGTAACATCATGTAATATGTACTTTTAGTCTCTCTAGGAGAAGTGGGCCCTATGTGAGAATACATGTAGGCTCGAGTCTTATGTTTGGTTAGTGACTTGAAAGCGTATAAATAGGGAGGCACTCTCCCTCATTTATACACACCTCACACTCTCAAGTTTGCATAAGAGAGAGAGAGACAGTCAGAGTAGGAGAGATAGAGAGTTGTTGAATACTTCTTATTACTGCTTTTGATCATCTTACTATTCTGAGGAAGTTTGCAAGGTTTTATCCTTTATGGTTTCCCTGGTGAAAATGTTTGTGTCTCGTGTATCTTTTATATCTTATGCATATTGTTGTACTTGTTATTCTTTCAAATAAAGATCCTAGATAATCTAATCAAATCTTAAGAAAAACTAACAATTACTTCAAGGGATTTCCAATCAATTAACAAACTACTAAACGCGACACAAAAACGCAGAGAAGCAGAGAGAAAATCAAGCAAATCATGCACCCAAACCCCAACAAAAAGGAAATCCCCAACAGAGTCGCTAATTCTGTTACGAAGAAAAGTTCCTATGGCTTGGGGTGGACCACAAAAAACAGGATGACACTAGAAATAAACTCATTTCAAAGCATGCTAAAATATATAAATGAAACTAACACTAAGGGACACGAAGTGTACCTTATTCCATACGTTTGAGGTAGATCCCTGTTGAGCTTTCAATCAGACTTATATCTACACATTGTCCTCAACAACAACAAGATATACAAGCATGATATATGTGAAGTGTTAGAGCTTAATCTAGCATGTTAAATTACATCATATAAACAAAGTAATTACATCCATGGATAAAAATATTCATAATTACACATGTAATGGATGAGAAATGGATATTTGTATTAATATGAACAGAGATACAAATGACAAACTTTTTCGGTGCCTTGTTGAAATCGAGAAACTGAGTCCCTCCATTTGGGCATCCACCACTTCAAACCTCCATACAAAGGCAAGCTCACGAAGATAACTTGGAAAGCTTGGGAAATAGCACTAATGGTTGCTTCAAGGACAAAGGGATGCATACTCAAGCATATAAGAATGGGGCACAAATTCATTATAATATTCTTGCTCTACAAAGTTATCCTCCTCCAATGCTTCATAGTAGCTCAATATATAGCCCCTCAATGAGAAGGGAAGGGTCGAACCAGAGCGTTTACTGGCATATGGAAGGCTAAGAATCAAGTCATTAATTACTTGATGTGGAAAACTCCAAATATTTTTAGTTTTTTAGCATAATTCCCAATGTACATGGGTGACAGTGGTGCAAGCTGCATATACGTGGGTTCTAGACTTGTAACCCGTGTAAATATTCAAATTTTTTTTTTAAGGGTTCCATTGGAGCATCAGGGTAATGTTGAGAAAAATAGGGTAAACGGATTCTGCACAGGGACAGTGATAGGCCATCAAATCATGATGTATCAGGTGTGGAAAATCACGCTATAACATCAATTGTATAATCAAGACAAATTGTAAGCTATGAAGTATATCATAACATCATAAGACTGTAAATTGTTTTCAACACTATAACCGAATGCAAACTCGGCTGGAAATTTCACCATATTGTAAATTTATAACCATTTTCTAAGATAATAACCATTAACTCAAACATGCTTTGTTCAAGGAGAAGGTGATGCAGACTCAAGCATATAAGAAAGGGCATAATTTCACTATAATAGCTTTGCTCTCCAAAGTTATCCTCCTCTAATGCTTCATAGTAGCTCAATATATAGCCCCTCAATGGGAAGTGAATAGTCGAACCAAAGCATTTCCCGACATATGGAAGGCTAAGAATCAAGTCATGCGTTACTTGATGAGGAAAACTCCAAACATTTTTTTTTTTAGCATAATTCCTGATGTATGCGGGTGACAATGGTGCAAGTTGCGTATACACAGGTTGTAGACTTGTGACCCACGTATATATTCAAAAATGTTTTTTTAAGGGTTCCACTAGAGCATCAGGGTAATGGTGAGCAAAATGGGGTAAAAGGAGTTTGCACAGGGACATGGATAGGCCCCATCAAAGCATGATGTATCAGGTGTGGCAAATCACGCTATAACATCAATTGTATAATCAAGACAAATTGTAAGCTATGAAGTATCTCATAACATCATAAGAGTATAAATCATTTTCGACACTGTAACCAAATGCAAACTCGATTGAAACTTTCACTATTCTGTAAAAATATTACTTTGTTGGTATTGAAATGATTTGCGATACAAACAATCAGTAATATAAACTTGACAAGCAACCAATATGAAATTAAACCTCTGATGCCAGCCCAACTGGCAATATGAAACAATATTCCACCCATGGATATATCATTTACTTTCATGGGCTCCCACCTAACTATTAATATGATGTATAAATATTTAATAGGCCGACAACAATTTGCAGGATAGTATTAGGTGACAAAAAAAAATCAATTTTTTGATTCAACAATTTTTATAGGTTTTATGAGAGAAAGGGTTGTTGAAGAAGGCATTGTGCAATAGACTACTTTAGCATCGATATAACAACTGAATGTGTGTGGAGATGCCAATAATGTGCCTATGTAGGAATCCCACGACAAGCACAAATTTGGTCATGATTAATTCTCTTTATGTTTTTTAGGTGCATTTTGTTACTAGGAAATTGTGTACGACAATATAGTTCATTTGGTATGTTACTATGAAGCAGATTGTGTTTTGGATCAACTTAGTAGAGCAATTTTGCTAAGGTTGTTGAATTCTTGTACTTTTATGGTTCTTTAGCTAACAACCCATTTTTTAATACAAAAATCTATCCATTTTTGTTATATATATATATATATATATATATATATATATATATATATCCCCGAGGGGTGGCTCAGTTGGTTGGTGCTTCCGAGTCCAAGACTAAAGATTCAATTCTTTGGGTTCTTCGGGGTTAGGCTCCCAAGACTTCGAGCTGACAAGTGAGGCCCCTTCGGGTGGGCCCCTTGAGAATTATTACCATAGATGTAACAATCCCTTTATCTTCCAAGGCTATGAACCACATGCAAAACAAATTAACACATTTAAACAAATAAAATTAAAATATTATATATATTTTTTAATAAAAATAATATATTTTTTCTTATTTTATAAATATTTTCTATTTATAAACTCTTCTACTTCAAACTATATATAAAAAATATTTATATACTAAATAAGTTTTATACCAAATATTTTTCAAATTATTATGCTCATTACCTAAACACACCAAATCATTATTAATAAGTCTCTTCCACTCCAAACTCAAATTCATTGCATCTTTTCAATCAATAATAAAATGTGTTTCTTACCAATACCATGTTAGAAATCATTATAACCATCAATTAAACCCACCAAATCATTAATGATAAGCTTTATACTATTATCATGTTTCAAATCATTATTAAAATCAATTGAACACACCAAATCACCATTAAACCTATTTCTTATTATAATTAAATCAAACATAAAACTTATAAAAATAAAATTATTAATCATATTTTAAATGATTTATATCAATAAAAAAAATTACCAAATCACCTTTAAACTCAATCTCATATACCATAACATAAATTGTAAAATAATAGTTAACCTATCATGTTTCAAATCATTATTAACATCAATCAAATACACCAAATTATTATTGAACAAACTCATAAATTATAGCAAATCATTATTGACATCAATCGAAGAGACCAAACAATCATTAAACCCAATTTCATTTATCATAATTAAATTAAAATTTTTTAAACCACAATAATATAATGCAAAATGAATGATCTAAAAGTGTTAATTTAAAAATGGATTAACTAAAATTTCTTCATATGTATAATTAATTACTTTTTATTTAATATTTATATTGTTTTTAAAATAAGATATTAAATAATAATAAATAAATAAAATTCAAATGTATTTAACATCAGTTGTATTTTTTATATATATAAACTCATTTATTAATATTAGTATTAATTAGATTATGATTTTATAGTTAATTTTTTAATATTAATTAGATTGTGTTTTGATAGTAAATGGGTGAAAAATTATTAGAAATGTATTTACATGTAAATTCTGTAATTTAGTATATAATGTTAATGTATTTTTTAACAAAAATGTATAACATGATTTTAAAATTAAAAACGTTGTATTTAAACTAGACAACAAGCAACACTAAAATATTGTCGTTTTAACAAAAGTATGAAACATAACATGAAAAACATTAGTCCTTTGGGCTGCCTCCATCTCCTTGAAATTCTCCTCGTATTGTCCACACTTGGCTTGGTTGGCTACTTCTTCATCAATCCTTGGAACTTGTTGAATTGTTTCATCCTCTCAAATTTCCACCAAATCAGAGACAATTGACATAGTTGGTTTGTCTACGTGAGATTGAGAACTTCAAGCAAAGCCCAATTTCATGTCATAGTGAATATCAACATCCATAGTCAATCTCTCCAATCTTTTGTTGTTGGCTTCCATTTCCCTTTCCATCCTAATATTTTTTATTTCTTGTACATCTTGATAGTTCCCAACACTTTCAATAAGATGTAAAACTGCCTCTTGAATAGAGTTCACCTTGTTTTTCAATGCCCTAATGACTTTCTTGTGGTGTTTTGGTATGCTAGCGTTAGCACACACATTTGTAACCTTGATATCTATTCTTAGCCATGGCAAAATGACTAGGTAAGAATTTAAGAAATGAATTTCCCCTCTTTCCTTGACACTGCAATCCTAGAATTATTCCGTTGCATCTAACAACACCCATCATAATTACCAATATAACATGGGGAATGCCATCATAACAACTAGAGATGTGTGAGGCATGTTTTCTATACAAGGCAGAAGCCATAAGCAACCACGAGAACCATTGACAATAAAGGGATATAACCAAGTCAAGTTTCCACCTGAGCTACAAAGTCACAACCTCCATTTTGAATGCTTGTGTAATCTCACTTGCTTCCTAGGTCATCGTCACTTTACGCTTAATACATCTTATGCAAAACCAAAGGAGAATGCAAGTGAAGAGTATAAGATGTGCTATAAGTCTCTCATCATTTATATATTTTGAACACGTGTCCATCATGCAAACTTGTCTATTTATTCTAAAGTATGTGATCATGTAATGCATGTGTCATTCGATCTCCTTGACAAATGCATGCTTGTAGAATATGTTTGAATGTGATATCATTAAAACAAGAGGTGATTCCTTTAGTCCTTGTTATCTCTCTACCAATGGGAGAGAGTGAGCTTCTTTCCTCTTTTCTCATAAAATCTATGACCACTACTGAGTGGTCTAGGACAAATTTTATGAGCCTTCATCTTTTACAATATGTGTGATTCCTTGAGTCCTTGTTATCACTCTAGCAATGGGAAAGAGTGAGCTTGTTTCCTCTTTTCTCATAAAATCTATGACCACTACTAAGTGGTATAGGACGAAATTTTTTTGAGCATTCATCTTTTACAATATGTGCATTATATGATAGAAAACCATGATTTCAGCGCGATTGTTGGTGGTTTTCCCCTAGCTAGTAGGCATACATCAATTCTAACTACTCTTGACACTTATGATCTCTTTCTATAATGTTAATTTTACATGAGGATCAAAATTTTGGAAATACAAATTTGTCCTCTAAAATAATTTAATTTTTTCAACACTTGATAAAATTAATATTATAAATTATAAATCTAAAATAAAATTAATATTAAAAATTATAAATCTAAAATAAAATTCACATAAATTCAATTATTAAAAGATTTATTATTTTTTCCTTTTAAATTGGTAAATTTTAAATATTAAACAAACTATTGCATTTACAAGATTAATGTTTTGCAAAGTTTGATGTTTTGCAAGTAAAAATATGGTGAACAAACTCTAGTAAAATAAATTGATGTTTTGCAAGGGTTTAAGTAAAGATATAGTGAACAGACTCCATTAAAATAAAATAAAATTCATTTAAAAACATTTTTTTTTAAATCTTATTTAAAAACATTTTTTTAATAAAAAATTATATTTCTAAAATTCTACCTCTGTGAGCTAGCTTAAGTGGACTAGTGATATAAATTGTGAAACAAAAAGTCTCTAAATCAAATCCCCATATAACTATCCATTATATAAAAACATCACTTAATATAACATGTTTTCAACCTCAATCAACCCAAAAACGCACCATCAACCAAGATGCATTGTTATATCAAAATTCCAAAATCCCACGGTGGGTGAATGTCCAAATTATGAACAATCCCCCGGCGCAATGGATCCAAGGTGATTGACCCAAATTATTAAAAAAATAAATCCAGCAAGGAAAAAAAGCAGCATCAAGCAACATCAAGAGCGATCCAGCAAGCCACTGAAAATCTGGCTCCTTTCTGTCCTTGTGGGCTTACAGCCGACCGTTAAAGATTAAATCTCAAGCTAGCTGTTGGAATTTCAAATTCTCAAACAAAAATAGCCGTTACATGTGGGATTTCCATCTCTCAGGCGGCCGCCATGGCCCATATGACACCATAGCCGCAAGCATAGAGGGAAAACGTAACGTCATTCCATGAAAAATTCCTTTCCCCTGAAGAAAGTCAAGCCACTTCAAAAGTTTACATTAAATAAAAAGAAGAGATGGGCTGCTTTCCATCATTCCTCCCTCTCTTCTATTTTCATGGCGGAAAGATTACCAGGACCCCACACCATCATATGAAAAGTTATTCAACAAAACCAGATAAAAATGCTTCGTTCCAACTTCCAGTCAAATAAAAAACGAAGGATCGTCATGGTAAATTTGCAAGCAGATATATTTTGAAGAAATACATGTATGTATATATATTTATATATATCCGTTTCTTTTAAATATTACCAGAAGAGGTTTGAAATATTATCCTGTGATAATGTGATCGTTATGTGATATTTTGATAACAACCTGTATATGGTCCAGTGTGTTCAATCTCAATCCATTTTGATGGTATTTCATTTGGGTTATTTTGATTATTGAGGATTCCATTCTTTATGGAGAGAAACGATTGCGCTACAAGGGATTCTGGGCTTTTGTATCGAGCTGGGTTCTGTATATGTTCAGGTTCATTCCCAATGTTGATAAATTCATTGTTTTAGGGGTATAGGGATTTGTGTTTGCTAGATATAGAATTGATAAACATTCTTTCATTCTCTTATCCAATTAGGCAGTCTGGACTGCAAAGAAAGGACTGCAAAGAAAGGATTCACTGGGTATGTAAGAATTTGTATGCCCTTGTTCTGCTTCTTGTTTAGAAGAAGGGTAAGAATTGTTTTGGGTGAGTGTTGCTGATGGAAGGATTTGGGTGTTTGATAAAACTCCAGTTATGGGGATTTAGCTACTCACAGAAATCAGGGACTTCATAGCAGAGTATGAATTGTGGACTGGGATAGGGAATTTTATGTTGAAGATACCCTCTTACACTCATTATGGAGTCCAATGAAGTACCCCAGCAGAAGAAATCGGATGAAAATCCTGCAAGACTTCCCCCAGGATTGGCTGATAAGAAAAATGGTGCTCCCAAAAAGCGTGTTAGAGAAATAACTTCCAGGTTCATGTCTACATCCATGTCTTCTTCGTCTTCTTCTGTTTCTGGTGTTGTTTCCTCTGTTACAAAGAGCCAATCTCAAAAAACTACTCATACAAGTCCCCAGCCTGGCCAAAGGAGACAGCCGTCTCCACATCCTAGCATTAGATTCGATCCCAGAGCATCCATTTCAGAGGCTCCCAGAAGGACTTTAGGACCCAGTTCAGAGACGCTCCGGAGTTTATCAGTTTCATTGCAGGATGAGAAATTCAACAATGAGCATCCACTGAGGCCAACTGCAGCGGCAAATACTCTTCATAAAACAGGCCAAGGAGCCCTGGAGAAGAAGGGGACTGTAGTGGCACCATTACCAGGGGAAAGTGGTGATCAGTCTGAGAATGCAAAGCCTATTGAGAATCTGCAATCAAGGCCCAACACTGGGAAACCACAAGGAAATCCTTTGATCAGGAGCGTGAATACTATCACTGAAAAGCCTGTTAGGGTAGGGCAAAGCCGGGCAAGGACTACTCCTAGACCTAATCCTGCTAGCAGACCTGTTTCTGGATGCTTGGGCGATGCTTTGATGGATTCAGGTGCTGCAAGACTAGCACCCAGCATAGAGAATCTGTCTTCTGAATGCGTTTCTCAGGCAAGGGATGCAGCTGGGAGTAGTCAAGAAGGTGGCATCCAAGGTGCTATAGTACCGGCCAGATTCTACCAGGAGACAGCTAACAGAGCCAGAGGAGCAGTAGATGCCCGGTCTTTAATTCCAGAGGCTGAACTCGCATCCGCCATATCAGCAAGAGGAAGACCAACAGGAGGTATAGGATCAGGGAGGTTATCACGATCATCAACATCCCCTTGGGTGGGTTCTACAAACCAATCTCTGCCTCCACCCTTCCCAGGCCCCCAACCATCAATGTCCCCTATAAAGATAATCCTTACATCATCTCCTCCATCTAGATGCCTACCAAGTCCAACAAGGTCCAGGGGACATCCACTGCCACCCACTACAGCAACTTCTCAGATCATCCGCAGCAGTGGAGTAGGATCTCTGCTAAACTTTGGTGCTGACGTGAGGAAGGGGAAGAAGGGGCCTAGCCCTGAAGATGTTCACCTTTTTCGCTTGCTTCATAACCGCCATTTGCAGTGGCGGTTTGTTAATGCTAAAGCAGAGGCTGTAATGAATGCACAGAGAGTTGCAGCTGAGGTGTGTTTCTGTAAACCTTGGTATAATTGGAATTTCTTTTAATGGAGTCAAAATGTAATTGATTTTTTATTTTTTTTAAATTGTTTTGATGGTTTTTAAGGAAATAATTCATAGAAATATAATGATTTTTATTTTTTGAGTTGGTAAAATTCAGGGCTCAACTACAATTCTATTCTTGGCATTCTCACAGTGACACCCTTATTAAAGCAAGCTCTTTCATTCCAGTTGTTCCTTCATTTGAAACTCACTGTTAGCATAAATTACTGAACTCCTTTCAAACCTCAAATTCCTCCAAATCAAATAATCACATTTATCATCGTGTTAATCTAATCCCTTTCGAGGACCATCCACGTGGGCAAAACTTAATCCTGTACATCTTCCTCTTGATTGTCTTACTAGTGGGACCATTTATACTGATACCAGGGATATTTAGGCACATGTTCTGTGCTATTGTCAAAGGTTGTTCTTCCTAACTCTATTGACCTATTTGTGAACATTAATATAAATTTGTGTGAAAATATATAAGGTCAAGTCTATACAGAATAGATATGTGCTGCCATGAGTAAAAATTGAACCTTCAAACTTGAGCCACAACCTCCAAGATATCCTCCACTGGTGTCGCCTCTCATCTACTCAGTCAAGTAGGTTTTCCCTCTTTCATTGGCCATGCAAGCTGCAAGATATCCAAACCCCTCCCCCCTGTGCTGCATGTCCTAAATATCTACTTCATCTGGAAGAAACCCTTCCACTAGGGTTTGAGGCAGAAAAGCCTTCATGATTGTAAAACTTAAGGGTTTCTAATAGTGTAGAGAAATGAAATAAAGGACGATATACTACAATTTTATCGTCAATTTTGTGACAACATGCTACTTTCTACAATATTACTTCTCTGTGCCAAATTGGCTTTTCAGTCTGTTGCTTGGAAATAAATTTGAAGTCCCTGGACTTATTGGATTTGAATTGATTTTTTAAGCTCTGAATATCAACCATAGAATCGATAATCTTAGAAGTTGGAGGTCATAATACCTCAGTTTTAAGTATTTTAGGCATTCCAATTACATATACAGTCTTCAGTTGGTGTGATATCTCCTGGTTTCTTTTGTTTGTGTTTTCTATGAGAAAGTCCTATTACTACTGTTTATTTTATTAATATTCTTGAAAGTAGTCCTTTCATGCTTATTTTACAGACACTAGCCCCTTAAGGAACTGAAGCGTGAGATTTTTCTTTGGAACAGAAAATGCTATATAGTGCATGGATACGAATTTCAGAACTGCAAGACTCGGTTTTAATGAAGCGCATAGAGCTGCATAAGACAATGCATGCAAACAAGTTGAGGTCTATTCTTTCAGAACAAGTGAGCTTTCTAACCTACATTATTCTCTGTATATCCTATTTGTTTCTTTATAAAAAACAATCTGGCATTCCATATTCTGATATCTTTCTTTCAAGTTTTGACATATAAGAGATCAATGCTTGAATATTTAGTGGTCTTAAACACATCTTTTATTATTTCTTTTAGAATGGTACATTTAGAAGGATTCAGAGCCCAAGGTTTGGTAACTGTTGAAGATAGATGCCTTTGAAGAAAATGGGAATTGTACAAATCTTACAGCGGGAGATACTCACAGACTGCACAGTGTATAGTGTATTTATGACAACAATTCAAAAAGCTTAACCGACTTTGACTAAAAACGGAAAATAGTATTCTATGTGCATGTTTCAGCCAGCTAAAACCAGGGTCTCGATATTTTAACATGCAATATTCAACTTAAACCCCAAAATGATTGAACTCGAGTGTGTTGTAGTTCATCATAGAAATACAATATTAGTAAGAACTGCAACACAAGTAATTTGAGGAGAATTCTTCCAGCATACTAATCTAGGAAATAAATATGAAATAAATATGGTTTGGGTGCTCTTGACTTGAATCTGGCTATAGTGACTTCGCACAGAGTTTGGGTAGCAAAACAGTTTTGGTTTAAATTAACATAAATCCTTACACAAATTCCTTACACCAAATAAAAACAATTCCTTACACATAACGCTGTGTTGAATTTTAAGACTTCAATGCCCTTCAAAAACAGACATAGCAGAAAGGTTGTGAAAATTATGCCCTTAGAAAGAAAAGCTGCACTAAGTAATACGTGGGAAGTTTTGGTTTTATAAATTATTTGATTGGCTATGGCTGTTTTTAAAGGAATTTTGCTCTACTTAAATTCCATTCCAAAGAGCACTTCACGGTGGAATATAGATCTTGACCTTCAAATATGATCCCTTCCTCTGTTATATTATACCCGAGTTAACTAAGCATACTCATACACATGGGTAGGCCTTGGAACACTTATTTTTTGTACTAGTATATTAGTTCTATACATTTGAAAAGAAAATTTGGTACATCAATTATGCTTTCCTAAAATTCTTGGCGGGAAAACACCCTTAAAAAGATAGATTGTGATTTCTTTATGCTTATAAAATAGATGGCATTTCAAGTCTTGATTGACTACAACTAGACCTGAAGGAAGATCATAGCAGAAAAGTATTATTGGACCCTGTAAATTAGAACATGTATAACTGATTCCCGTATTTCAAGTCTTGATGAGAAGATACAATATCTTGATTTGATTAAAAAAAACAGTCGGGAAATATCCAATGGAGGTCTGGAAATCAGGACGTTATTGAGAAATTTTATATAGCATCACATTACAAAATGATTCCATCTTGGATGGCTTAAGAGAAACCCTTATCAAGCTTCTATTCATTATACAATGTGATCAAACTCAGCAATTAAACGACCTCCATGATGTAATTTTCGTGTTTGTAATTTAAACAGCACAAATTGAACTGATTTTACTTGTGTGTAAAATTAGGTGTACATCTAACTTTTAAGTTGATCTCATTTAAAATTCTGCATGGCTTCATTATTGTTCAGTTGTCCATCTCTTGCTCTACCTGATTATAAAAAGGCCTAGAGAAGAACAGAAAAAGAAGAGGGACACAAGATGTTTGGATGCTTTCAATTAGGAACGAAAATGTGTGCTTGTTAAGCAAATCTGCATCTTTCTTCCCATGTTTCTCCTTGTATGCACATGAAAGAAGCATATTTCCCACTATGAATATTCAGGAGCTGAGGGAAATCCAATCTCAAATTCAACTACTTTAGTCACATAGTAGTCAAATCAGCAGAGTAGACATTGATACCTTTCTAGTGATTTCAAGCACCTCATGTTTGTTCAATAATTAGTAATTACTAAAAGATTAGAGAATCAATAAAACCTGCAACAATGAAGAAAGGCTCTGATGCCCATAAATTTGAAAAATTGATGAAACAGTCTCTGCATGAGATTCTTTGGATATAGCCAATTGAGAAATGTGTTGGTTTGTCTATGTTGCATTTGCTTGAAAACTTACTGATACGGATAGTATGTGTATATTTTCAGAAAGCTTATCTAGAAGACTGGGCGTTGCTGGAAGAAGATCATCGCAGTACCCTTTCAGGAGCCATTAAATATTTAGAGGCAGCCACTCTCCGAGTTCCGCTCACTGATGGAGTTAAGGTATGGATTTGGGTTACTTTTCCTTGTGAGGTACTTTGTTACAGATCTGTTGTATGTTTTTCTGGGAAGCAATGTGAGATATAACAGATCATGCAATCCAGTGAAGATGTGTAAAAATTTGAATTGTTGGGAAGCCTATTATAGACCTGTTTTATAATCCATTGAAAACGTGAATTGTAGTAAATGGTTCTCTTGGATTCTTTCTGGATCATTGTTCACTAGGTCTAGTTATTTAAATATGGGAGCATTTTAATGAGTCCAATTCATGCACAGGCTGACATCCGAGAGGTGGAGGAAGCTCTCAATTCAGCAGTTAATGTAATAGGGCCAATTAGCTCCTCTATATGCAGTCTGCTTCCCAAGGTCAGAGAAACTATCTCATTCTTTTCTCATTCTAAACTGGTAGAGATTCAATGCTTTACTCTAGGCGTTAAAAAAATCGATAACTGTAAAAACCTATTAGAATACATTTTTTATGATGTTATTCTCCTGGGATTTTTGCAAGGAGTCCCTTGAAGGTTTTACTTTTTTAGCTCAATACCCGTTATGCAGATTGCATTACATCAACTGACATGAAAGCTTGGCATGTTCAACATGATTGATATCTTACTAACCTGGTCAAAGTGATCAATTTTTCTGAATAACTTGGTTTGTTTATTGTTCTTATTTTGAGAAGAGGGTAGAATTCCAGCACACTTTTTTGTTATGCAAATTAAATTGAAAAATTACAATATATAGATAATTCCCCACTAAGCAAAGTCCCCACTCTTTGATATAACTTTGTCCAATAAGAGGGATATTACATTTCACTTGGCAAAATCTGTTTTTTTAAATAAACATATCAACTTTTATAACAAGCATGTATTTGGCACCATTGTTATGAAAAAAAATTCTTTGGACTTTCCAAGGGCATGCACATTATAAAAATGTAGTGTTCATCACATGTGGAGAGCTTTAGGTGCTATCTTTAAATAGTATTCCTAAACTTGATATGGTAGTAATAGAAAATGCTTGTATATCCTTGTAGTTCAGTTGATTTAGTAGTGATCAGTAAGGATGTTACTTTCTAGTATTAGGTAGTTATTAGGATATTAAATATTAGTGGTTGTGTGCTATCTTTAAATAGTATTCCTAAACTTGATATGGTAGTAATAGAAAATGCTTGTATATCCTTGTAGTTCAATTGATTTAGTAGTGATGATCAGTAAGGATGTTACTTTCTAGTATTAGGTAGTTATTAGGATATTAAATATTAGTGGTTGTTTAAGACCAATTTGGTTTAAGTTATTAGTCATGTGTGCATTTTAATGTGATTTTTAATGTGTATTTGTACTTGAGTTATTAGATGGTCCTTCTATTCTTGCTATTCACAACACTTGATCTATTATTTTTCACCTTGTTACACCTCATATTGGATCTACGTCTTCATGCAACTTCTTCTTCAAGATGTTCACTTCTCTTAGTGGATGGTCACTTCTGTTTGGTGGATGGTCAAGTTGATGGCCATTATATGGTGGGATGCATCCTTTATGCAGTTTGTTCATTCTTTTGACACAAGGATGTTTCCTAGTGACTATATGTGGTAATGTGATATTATTGGTGTAACTAGGAAGGGGTGTCTACACGGTCCCCTTTGATTGAATGTGGCGGGGACATACTTGATGCCGGATGAAGTTAACATTATTTTCTTTTTTTTACAAAAACGGTTAAAATTTTTATTAAAGACTAGCAAAGAGGCTGCCAGGGCCCTTACAATGCTTATTCAGAGTAACTATCTTGAGCTTCATCTCCAAAACATACGTAGCTGAAACAGGGCTGGGCCAAATCTTCCTGGATTCTGCATTAGCTGAATTGTTGCAGGCTAGAGGAGCCTTAGTGTTAGGGAATCGGATGATTTGAGTTTTCTGCATTGACAATTAGCTGGCTCTTGCTCAAGGAGGTGCCCCGATTGGCCTCAGCATCCGCTAGGTTGTTGAGATTCCTTAGCACGTGGTAAGCCTTGTAAGTGCTGAAATGCGTCAGAAGGAGAAGGCCTTTCTTGTACGTTTGACCAAGGTTGATATCCGTTGGCCCTTTCTTAGTGTGTAACGCCTTAACAATTAGCCTGGAGTCGCCAAATATAGTAATCTTCTGGATGTTCAGCTTCCTTGCTTGGTTTAGACCTTGCCACAGCACCAGAAACTCAGCTTGATTGTTGGAGGCGTGTCCAAGTCCCCATGCATAGGACAGATGCAGCTTGCCAGAGGGATCAATGATAATGCCGCCTCCTTTGGCTTGACCAGGATTCCCTTTTGATGCCCCATCAAAGAAGAGGCACCATTCGTCAAGGGCTGACCTCCACTTGATAAAGTCCTGTTCTTCCAACCTGATTTCCCAGTTTAACTTCTGAGGGGGATTTAAAGCTTCGATGGTTTGTTGGTTCAGGTTGAGCTCCTTAAGCCAGCGCTCTTCATCAGGAGTGAGATTGGTTGAGTTTTTGATGGAAGGCTTAGTACTTAGCGATTCTGCCATCATAGTCCGGGATTTAACAGCAACTTGAGGAGGAAGTCTACTTTCCTCTTTAAAAATTATGTTGTTCCTCTCCAACCAGATTTTCCAGCACAGGAATTTGGGAGTCCACATCCACGCGAGCTTAAGGAGGTTTTTCTTGCTCATGTTGAAAGGAGAGAGAGCATTCCAGTTGCTTATGAGCTCCATTACTGAGTTTGGCAGTCTTTCAACAGCAGAACCTATCATAATCCTCCATACCTCTTTAGTGAACTCGCAGCTGATAAAGAGATGCTCAGCCGTTTCTTCAGCATGATTGCACAAGGAGCAGTGTGAAGGCCCTTCCCAGCGTTTCCTTTTGAGATTATCGCTAGTCATAATACTGTTGTGGAGAAGAGTCCATATAAAGATGTCAATTTTGGGAATGGAGGGGAAATTCCAAAGAGTTTTCCACGGTGCTGGGTTAGGAGGTACCCAAGGCGTTTCCAAGATGGCAGCGTAGCCAGCAGCTGCAGAATAAATCCTAGTTCCTGACCCCCAGCCCCGTTTGTCTTTGGATCTGGCAGAATGGGGCGATTTCCTTTGAAGAAGAACCAACAGCGCTGAAGCTTCGTCCTTTAGCTCTTCCGGATAGTCTCCAAGGTTCCAGTTTGCCCAGGATTCATGGTCATCATTATTCCAGATGGAGATGTCCCACAGAGTGGTTCGATTGTTTGCCAGAAGCCACGTTTTGATGTTCTCTAGGTCGTTTAACTCGTTAAGAGGCTGATCCCCTAGTATAGAGTCCTCCCAAATTTTAATTTTTGCACCATTGCCGGGGATCCACGTGAGCTTTGGGATGAAGTGAGGGATGGGTCTTTTGCACAGCGTGAAGATCGGGGAGCCTTTCTGCGTTTTTGTTGGTTTTTCCAGGCATCTCTCCTTGTCACCTTTGAAGTATTTCTTCTTGAGAATTTGTTTGCTCCAGGTTTTTTTTCTAGTAATCATATTCCATAGAATTTTGCCACCCATGGCAATATTTTGGATGGCCACGTTTCTAATTTGAAGACCCCCCTCCATCTTAGGCTTCGTTACCTTATCCCAGCTCACAAGATGGATCTTCTTCTCACAATTACGACCTCCTTCCCAAAGAAAACGACGGAGCAACTCATTGATTTTGTTGGTTATCGTTTTGGGAGCTAACAAAACAGAACATTGATAAATTGGCAGACTGGTGAGGACAAAGTTCATCAAAACAACCTTACCTGCTTTGTTGAGCCAGTTTGCTCCCCAGGCATGGATTTTGTTTTTTAATTTGTCCAGCAGAGGTAACCAATGGGAAACTTTGGGGGTAGCTTTGAAAATTGGAATGCCCAGGTAACTGAAGGTGTCCCATGTTGCGATACCTTCCATTCCAAGAATCCTAGAAATCTCCAGCATTTCTAGAGGAGAACAGTTCCAGCCAAAAATCTTACTTTTGTGGTAGTTTATTTCACTTCCAGAGTTGCTTCTGTAGAGATCCAATTCAGTTTTGAAATTCCTGGCAATATTAAGATTGGCAGCTCCCAGTAAAAGAGTATCATCAGCGAACTGTGCATGGTTTACCTCCTTGACCTTTGGGACGATTCTGATGCCTGAGAGAGATCTGTTTTGAAGCCTTCTGTTCAGCTGGAAACTAAGAACGGAGGCTTGAATGACAAAGAGAACAGGGGAGAGAGGGCAGCCTTGCCTTAAACCTCTTGAAGCCTTGAAGAAATTGGTGGGCCAGCCATTGCCCAACGGGGCAATCCAGGGGACTGATATGCAAGCTTTGACCCACTCTATAAATTTCTGACTGAACCCAAAGTTCCTCATGGCTGCAAACAGAAAATCATGCTTGAATCTGTCAAATGCACTGGCCAAATCCAGCTTAACCACCATACCCTTCTCTTTTTTCCTGTAGCTAGTATGAATGGCTTCTTGGACTAAGATAATGTTATCCAGGATCTGTCTTCCTCTCACAAACCCACCTTGATTCTCTGGGATCAGTTTAGGCAGAATTCTTTTGAGTCTGTTGGCCATAATTTTAGTGATGACTTTATATCCCGTCTTACAGAGGGAGATAGGTCTGAATCTGCTGAAGTTCTTGGCACCTTTTTCTTTTGGAATAAGGGCCAAGAAAGAGGAATTAGTGCTGCCACCCAGCTTGGTACAGTTTTGAGCCTTCTTGACCATTCTATACATGTCCTTTTTTATGATATCCCAGCAAGCAATGTAGAACCGGGCTGTGAATCCATCTGGCCCTAGAGCTTTGTCTAGGTCCATTTTGAAGAGGGCTTTCTTGATTTCCCGTATGCTAACAGGGTTGTTCAGCATCATGTTGTCATCATCATTGACCATGCTTGGGATCTCTAAAAGAGGGTAACTATTCGGGTCCACAGGGTCCAGGTTCGGGGCTGAATAGAGATTTTTGAAAAAGGAATGGGCTGCCTCCTTGATGCCGCTAAAGTCCTTTATGACTTGATCATGCATCTGAATTTCACTAATGGAATTGTAGTTTTTCCTGACTTGGGCTTGCTTGTGAAAGAATGAGGTGTTTTTGTCTCCAGCTTGAAGCCAAAGTGTTATGGATTTGACTCTCCAATAAATTTTCTCTTCTCTGCAAGCTTTATGGTACATCCTTTGTTGCTCAGCTTCCCGGTTAATCAGATCAAGGGTGACTGGAGCTTCTTCTAAGGCCATTTGGTGTCTTTCTAAAGCCTTCTGAATTCTTATCCTTTCAGCCGTGGGAGAGCTTAGACCTTTAGCCCAAGCTTTCAGGTTAGCTTTGAGTCTTCTGAGCTTTCCTTCCCAGACATAGAAGGGGGAGCCATACACAGGTTACTTCTAGGAAACGGTCACAAGATCAAGGAAACCTTCTTGATTGACCCAATTTGGGCAGAACCGGAAGGGGATAGGACCAAGCTTTTCCCCACTTGACAGGGAAAGCAAAATGGGTTTATGATCAGAGGTGTAATGCGGGAGAATCTTGGAGGTCGCCATAAGACCAAGGGTTAGAAAGGAGGACTGAATAAGAAAGCAGTCAAGACGGGCAGCTATGTGGCCCGGTCCAATTCTTTTGTTAGACCAGGTGAACTTTCCCTTGTCAGGAGGGATATCTTCAAGCTCCCAATCCATCATCAAGTCTTCCACCCACTCTCTTGCCGGATCCCCCTTTTTTTTCCGCCAGAGCAAGGGTTACATTTAAGTCTCCAGCCACTACTAAGTTTTCAGTATTGTGTTGATTGAGAAATAAATTAACGGAATCCCAACACTCTTTTTTTTCAGCAAGGGAGACAGGAACATACATGTTGAAGAGACTTACAAAATGACCGGAGTCTTTGTGGATCAGCTTGGTAAATAACCAGTGAGTGGTGCCTTCTTCTTCGATTAGTTCGAGCTTTGCAGAGTCCCAAAACATAGCTAAACCTCCCAAGGCTCCTCTTGCGCTCACAGCCCTACCCGGGCCTTTCTTCCAGAACGAGTTGCTTGCTCGGAGGAGAGCATCCTCCTCCATTTTCGTCTCCTGGATTAGGAGGACTTCAGGCCTTGTTGCTCTTACTAGATCCCTTATTGCTTCTTCCTTTAGTGTGCTTCCTAGTCCTCTGCAGTTCCAGGAGACGAATTGCATTATTTGCCTGAGTGAGAGGGATGGCCCCCTTTCGGAGTCTTCCCTAGCTTCATCCCTGATCTGGTATTCATCATTTCTGGTATGGGTATGCTGAGAGCCTTGAACCACATCCTTGTAGGACTGCTCTTCTCTTCTTTTCTTCTCAGTCTTTCGTCCGTGCCTTGATTGGTCTAGTGATCCTGATGAACTGCTTGCTTCAGTATCTCCTTCCTCAAAGGATTCAGCTCCTGTTTTCGAGCCCAGACTGATATGTTCCTTTGACTGATTAGGAACAACAGGGTTTGGGATTGGGATGGTTGGGCCTTGTGACGCCCGTGTTTCTTCAACTTCTAGAGCGAGTATGGGGGTTTGAGCTTCATTGGGAGGTTCCTAGTGACTAGATTTTGAGCTGCCAACCATTAGGGGTTCCTGGGCCGTTTTCTCCTTGCTTTTGGCGTTGTTAGCGGTTCTACTTTTCTTTACTTTCTACCATCCTTCGGCATCTTCTTTCCCAGCGGCCAGTTTGGGACAGTGTCTTTGGAAGTGGCCATGCTCCTGACAGTGCCTGCACTTGAATGGCAGGTGCTCATAGTCTAATTTCTGATAGTGGGTCCAAGATCCAACGGTTAATTTTACTACCTCAGGAAGGCCAGCTTCAAGATCAACTTCAACATAGATTCTGGCACAGGAATATTGTCCCTTGTTATCAGCTTTGTCTATGAAGCGGCCGATTCCGTTCCCTATTCTCAGCAATGCACCGGAAGGTTGGGAAGCTTAACCCATACCGGCATTTCTTTGGGTAGATCGACTGAGGGGTCGAAATCTGGTGTCCATTTGTTCAGATATAGGACCCTACGTTCCCATGAAGTAGGGGCCATTTCTAAAGATTAGATCATGGTCTTCTTCTGAGATGAATTCAAACACAAAAAACCCTCTTCCAATAGGGTAGCAGGTTACTCCGTGTTTCAGATTGGGCTTCCAGTTTCTCTGTATCCAGTCATCAGTCGTCTTGGTGGAGGGCCATAAACCCATAAACTAGCCCACTAGACCTCGCTTAGCCAGTGCCAGAGCTATCTTCATTGGTTTTTCTTCAGGAAGAGCAATCTCAAGAATTTCCTCCAGCTTCTTAATAAATTTTGGGATCTCTGGGAAAGAAGGCTTCTTGCCTCTGCTGAGGAGCCTCCGGAATGCATCCTCGTCCAATCTAGGGAGGGGGGGGCGGGCGGCCTCCCCACCCCCAGGCGCAGCCATTACTGCTCAACGCAGCTCAAGCCCAAAACGCAGCTGTTCTCAGCCCTAACGCGCAGCCCTAGCTGGAAAATAAAATCTTTAAAGTTAACATTATTTTCATGCCCCTTTCCTTTAGTGTTTATGTGTTGTGGTAGTGTAATTTTCCTTGGTGGAATTTCCTAAGTGATATGACTTGATGTTGTAACATCTACTAGATATTGCTTAAGAAGTGTGTTAGGTTCAAGCCTTGATAGAGCTTCTAATTATTCATTATGGTGTTATCATAATGCGGTTTTACTAAAAAAACAATTTATTTATTTACATGATACAACACTTGATAGGGTAGCCCCTTTTCATGGGCACACATATTCATGGTGATTTAATCAGTTGGTTGTTAGAAACCATAATGCCTAGTATTATGATTATGGTTATGTCTAAATTACATGAAATATAAAAAGTTGTAACTTCTTTGGAAGATGAAACAAAGGAACCATAATCCCTAGTATTATGATTATGGTTATGTCGTAAATATCATTATTAAATTACATGAAATATATAGAGTTGTAACTTCTTTGGAAGATGAAACAAAAGGTAACATCTTCATGTAGACTCCAAAACATGTTAGTGGTATCAGAACCCCTGGTATTCCAGGCCTACATGCCTAGGTATTCTACCAGAAACCTTTGTGTTACCTCTTGCTCGTGATCTTTGGTGCGTTACCCTCTGAGGTGTTTTCTTAACCCTTTTAGCTACGTATTGCCTCTACAGCAACTGAACCGTTTCTTTCTAAAACTCTGCATATTACGTTTGAATTTAACGTTATCTGAGCTTCACCTCTACGTATCAGTCGTATCCGTGCTATTGGCGTCTGTGAATTGGTATCTCCTCAACCAGGTGCTATCATATTACCCTCTATGTGCTATTGCCATCTCATGGTATCTCCATGCTATTAACCTTTCCTACATTGAACTCATGCTATTACCCTCTGTAGGTATCTCGTGCTATCCATAGCGAGAACTGTGATTTCCATCTCCACTCTCCATACACTCGTTTGCAGTAATATCCGTCATCTCTTTCATCGCCAATACGAGATACTGGTTTTACCCGAATTACATCCATGCGAGGTTAGTGGAGATGAAGTTTCAGTATTTAATTAAGCGGCATGCCTGCTCTCTGTGTCTAGTTAATGTTGATATATCGTGTGTACATTTGCCTCTGTTATTGTGGCATGCTTTGCATCTAGAGCACCAATAGCACATTGTGAGAAATGAAGTCAAGAGGATAGATGTGAAGATTGTCATTTCAAGTTACACATTTCCTGCACGAAATTACCTGTTGATCCATTCGAAAATACGAGACTGGGACAAATGTCATACCTTTCTGGTCGTTTTTTCTAGTGTGCAAATACTTCCCATCAATTTTATCTGCCGCAAACAAATATTGCAAAGGTTGTAGATTGTATCATATTGTATAAATTGTATTGAAGAAGATTGTATTGTCGGTTTCGTATCTTCTACTTTAAGAGGTAAATTGTATTGAAGAAGATTGTATTGTCGGTTTTGTATCTTCTATTTTAAGAGAATAAGAGTTGCTTGGGTGATTTTGTTCTTGAAAATGCATTATCTTGTCTCAATTGCTAGTGTGGTACTCACTTGAAAAGAGAACTATCCAGAACGGGTATGCATATTTTCAATGGTTTATGGGATGGCATTTGAGAATGACATTGTACCTACAGAGCCTATGAAAGACAAAGAGCTTGCAATTTGGAATTATAAAGACAAAAAAACGTATGCCTTGATCGTTGCTTGTGTAAGCAAAGACATGAGTTATCATATCATATCTATTATGGATTCTTCTCGTGCTTTGAAGAAATTTAAGGATTTGTATGAATTGGAGCTCATTCAATTGTTGTTGAAGCTTTTCAGCCTAGAGTTGAAGGATAACGATCATAAATTAAAGTCATTTTGCATGAAATTGATGCCTTTGGTGTGGAGGTAGACATTGCTCTCATGACTTTCATCAAGGTCATCTACCCCACATATTTCTAAAAAAATGTAGAATGTGAGAAAGTGTTTGGAAATATGATACTATGTGCCTTGAGAGACTATGTGCCTTGAGAGACTATGTGCCTTGCTCGAAAAGGGAATAATCAATCACATGATTCTTCTAAAGGAGATGGCAATAAGAGAGGACATGGAAGAAAGAATTTTAGAGGCAAGGGGTTAGACATAACCACAGTGAGAGATCTGATCTTCACTGTGTTCGTTGTGGCAAGATTGGACATGAGGCAAAGACATATAGAATTCCATGGGAGAAGACCACAAAGAAAAAGGAGCAGAAAGAAGAAAAAGTTCCATTGTTGCACATTGAAATATTGGTCTAAAGTTTCATTTAATACTTCATTTACTTCTTAGAGAGATTCTTGGTTGCTTGACACTAGTGCTACCTACCACATGAATTTTAGGAAAGACTTCTTTGAAGAATTGAATGACTATGTAGAAGGTTTCATACTCTACATATAAAGGGAAGCTACCTAGATTCCCTACATAATGCTTTGCATATTCTACAGTTGTAGAGGAATATGTTGTCTCTTGTGCACATTCAACATGTTATGCAACCAAATCCCAGAAATAGCATAAAAATAGCAGAAATAGACAAGAAGAAAGTAATCCACGCCTTAATAATGAAGAATAGAGATGAATATCAATCCTCTTCGAGGGAGGAACCTCCTTACACAATGAGTACATAAGACAAGACAAGATACAATGATGACTAAAATGAATATCTCATTCCTATATATAGGAGACAAAGGTGCACAATAACAATTAATAGACCCACTAATAGACCGAAGGCGACATGATGCAGTCGACCCTTAACTGCATAAACAATAAGAATCTTGTAGTTACAAAGGCACAGTTTAAAATGGAAAACAACCAGCCTATGCATAAAGGAACGAAACTCAACTCAATCTTACACAGATCATTTTATTTCATTAAAATACCAACTAACAGAAATGAGTCAAATGCTCTCAGACCCCAAAACAAGACGTGCAGGTCCTCATACACATTCACGAACTACAGCTGCAACCCGCAGCAACTAACCAACATAACACAGTCAAAACCTATCTCATGAAAAAAACTAAGAAAAAAAAATCGCCTATCATTTCCAAGGCCTAGCCTTTTTATTTTGGAGATTTATGCCCAAAGCCAGATCCAAAAAAGACAGTCGTTTTCAGTCGTGCTTATTTGCACTCTGAGTGCTCCTGCCAGTCACGGATTGAAACAGCCATTATGTTCTGAATCCTATGCTCCACATCATCCTCCTCTTCTTTTAAAATTTCAGAACCTCCTGGTTCCAGATCACTTGTTGTAACCTCTCGGCTATGCTTAAGTAACTATGCTTCTGTGATCCAAGAGTTGTAGGAATCAAACGGTTCTTCCCACTTAACTAGGTATAACTTATAAGCCTTGGAGCGTGTAGTGGCTAGTTTTGTGTCTAACACACGTTCGACTTTTTCTCTCTTTTTCTTGGGTAAAAGTTTGGTCCAGTCCCCCCCTCTGTCATGCTGATCATTAATTGATTGGTCTTCATTGACCTCTTTGTTTGACTCAGTCGGTAGCAAATAAAGATCAGCCACAATGAAAATAGGACTGATGTCTAATTCTTCTGGTAGATCCATCAGGTAGGCGTTGTCATTTATCCTTCTCTTAATTTTACAAGGACCAAATTTCCTGGGTTTCATTTTTGTTGTAGGTTCCCTTGGGGCACCTTTTCTTGCTCAAATGTACCTGTTGAGGCCTGGAAATTCGCAGGCGACAATAGAAAGGGATTCTCCCCAATCAACGTTCCCAACTAGCCCATTGACTGTTTGGTATAGGGAATCCGTCCAGTTTGCGGTCCGGCTACCGTAGGTCAAGTAACAAAACAAAGGTTTTACCGAT